>JAQIXS010001978.1:0-25454 GCA_034700785.1 Rossiulus vilnensis | reverse complement strand
CCCCACATTTTTTTTCAACTATCTTGATTCTCCACAGTGCGCGCCTTATGCAACTAAACATATATGATTGGTTTCAAAAATGTAAAAAAATGACATTAACTGTTAGTAGGCTACTTATACATGCGGCAGATTTAAAAAAAGGATCCATAATTTCCCAAATATCTTACCGTGTGTATCAAAATTGATTTAGATATAAAAATGCACGCTCGATGAATCCACAACATGTTGATCCTCCAAAGATGCTCGCGTATATATATTAATTAAGGCGTTGTGGTTCTTTTTTTTCTCCACTTTCGTAATATATATTTATATATTTTTAATTCTGCTCCTTTGATTTGTCCATGCATTTCTGTTAGCGATTAGTGATTAGCGTTTGCCTTTGTCTTTTGTAATTGCAGTCCTGCAGCTGGCCGATGTCAGCATGACCAATGGTTCGACGGCTCCGATGGCCAGCAGTTTACCCGCCTCAGCCAAAGTGTTTTTTATTTCCTCTTTCTCCCTGGCATGAGAAGACTCACCACCAGCACCAGTTGAAGAATCCCCTGGACAGCTGTATTTTTTCGATTTCGGAAATCGTCTGGTGACCGTGGGCGAAATCATCTTGTTAGCCTGGGGCGAGTTTGTTCCTTTCTTGTTCTCTTTGTTCTCGCTTCCTTTGTGCACATATATGCCCATACCATGGTGGGATTTGTCCTTTTTAGAGTCGTACATCATGAATCTTTCTAATTCATCTTGCCAGTCTCGTTCCTTCTTTTCCATTGCTCGTCTTCTTAATTCTCTGTAACCATTCAAATCAAAATTAACTGAAAAAGCGTTTGTTTGGAAAGCACAGCGTGTATTTAAGTTTGTAACAACGTGCATAAGGATTAGCTGAAAGCATATCCACCATGCGAGAATATTACTCGCACATTTTTGCTTCAAATACTTATTATAATTGCTCGATTTATTTTTACGCATGTAGAATTTGTCGTCCACTAGGCATTCAGCTTTGGTTTACAATTTCAAAATGCCCCATTTATTTATACAAAAAGTTAGAAATTTGAAAAAAAACGTTAATCGATCCCCTGAAACGGGGCTTCCCTGCATGGTAACCTCTTTCGAATTTTTTCGGTGTTTTTTTTAAAATTTTTTAATGTTTTTTTTTATAAATGAACGGGGCATTTTGAAATTATAAACCAAAGTTGAAACCCAAGTGGGCGACCAATTCTACATTGGTAAAAATAAATCGAGCAATTATAATAAGCATTTGGAGCAAAAAAATGTGCGGTTAATATCTTTTGGCTCATCCTTTTGAAATTTTCCTTTATAAGGCGTCGCACAAGAGATTCGAAACTCTACTACAACATCCAAGACGGTATAATGGTATCTTTAAGTAACATAGACACGATGAGACTTTTCCAGTGACCCAGGACCTAATTTGAAGTGGGGGGAGAGGGGTATATGTCGCCAACTTCATTTTTACTGAGTTCTTCTGGACGCCGTATGTGGGCGAAAATTTTGCAAATTTAGGTTTCAAATCCAGGATATTAGCGTCAACAATTTATGTGAAAATTGCCATCATTAAAAGAAATAATACATTTTTAAAGTTGTTTAATTTCATATAATAATTGCTATACAATAATGATATATGTATATGAATGGGATGGAAGAAAAAGTCTTAAAGTTTATAGACCACCTACTTCAAGTGCTCAATGTAAGCACCCCTTGTTCCATGGCACACTTCCGTCCAAAAGTCCCATATAAATACCATTATTGTGTACCAATTATTAGAAAAATTAAACAACTTTAAAAGTGTAACATTTTATTACGTACACCCTGCATATTTGCTCATAGTTTCGACGATCATATTTAAGACTTAACGATATACAGTTCGTATCAGCACAAACGCTAAAGGTTCAACATATTGCTTTACTTTTCTCTGTTGTAAACTCTGAAATCCTCTTCGATAGAAATTAGTTGTTCAGGCACGTTATCAGTTTCCTATGGGTAAAAAAATAAAACAATATTATCTAAAGCGGTAAATATTTAAAGTCTACACGCAGGAAAAATAAATTTAGCATTTTCAATAGGTACGTGTATTTGAGT
The DNA here is from genome assembly GCA_034700785.1 of Rossiulus vilnensis. NCBI lineage: Eukaryota > Metazoa > Arthropoda > Diplopoda > Julida > Julidae > Rossiulus > Rossiulus vilnensis. The sequence goes on along the minus strand of JAQIXS010001978.1, from coordinate 23,369 downwards.
AGGCAATATTTTGAGACGGGTCAACAAATAAACGGGAATATTTCTTAAAAAAACACATTCCTAACTTATTCCATACTTACATTAGCACTGGCTACACTCGTTTGCTCTTTTCTTGAATTTTGCTTCGAAAGTCTTTTCTTTTTCTTATGCAAAGGCTTTGATTCGATTATCATTTCCTCCAATTCAAATGTTGGATCGCAATTCAAATGATCTTTCTAATAGGTATTTAAGACACATCGGGAAAAGAAAAATAATAATAATAATAATAATTAGCGTTAAGTACCATATAAGATTTTCAACAATTAATTTATATCAGAACCCTGATATATTACGTCTATCGCTAAACTGCATGCGTAAAATGTAAAATGTAGCTATAAAACACAGAAATAACCCATTTGGAAATTCCGAGCCCCAATTTCGAAGATACAAATACAAGTACGTGTAAATGTACATAGAAAACTTTATTTTCGGAGGTTAAGTAGTAGAGGTAATAGCGGACGACCAATTCAACACGAGGGAATGTGTAGTTTGTTGCTTCTGTATATGATGATTAAATTGAATTCATTTTATTCTCTGAAAATGTGTGCATTGGGAATTTGGGGGCACACTTCATCGAGCTTCCGTTTCTCAAATGATTTTCGCAATTTTATACACGTAAATGAAATATGTAATATTACGACAACAATGAATAGTAATAATTTCTGGCTACAGTTCCAATTGTTAAATATAATAATACGAAAGAGATCTTAGATAACACACTTACGGATGGAACGAAAGATGGCTTTACGTTTCTTTTAAGTACAGCGTCAAAATCCACGTCCAACATCAAAGGTTCATCTTTTAGATCCTTTAAAGAACTAATTCTCCTTTTAGAATCGACGCATAATAGCTGAAATAGATAGCGTGTGCAAATATCACAAATGGTAAGATGAAACTATACGTAGGTCTGCGTCGTATTGTGTACATGTCTGACGTCTCACAGAAATTCTGAGTACAGGCATACAACGTGTTTACGTTTCCCAAATGGTATTGGGACCAGAGCGAGTACTTATTGATGCATGTGGGACATGCGTATGTTTACCTTAAATATTAGCTGAGTTTTATTGCTGAGGGTGCAAATGCATAATGGTTGAACAAAAAAATCACTGTTTGAAGGATGAAGTGGAGGGTATTTTTTTCCAAACGTAAGATACTTTATTGCTAGAGATTGTGAATTAACAAATTAACATTTAAAACGGCTATGATAGTTGGATCAAATGTCGATGATGGCCTAGATTGCCTGGGTGATGCTAGCCTTTTGAGCCTCTCCTCTTTTCCCTTTTTTTATGGTATTAATTGTAGTTTTAGAATAGCCTAACCCGTCTTAACCTTCGGCCTTTCTGAGTCTGACAAACACCTTCATCGAGCAACTTAATAAATTTTAACTTAATTTCTAGTGATAACATTTGTGATAACAGTACTTACATTCTTGAGTACATCGTTCATTTGGGAACTGGCGGCACATGGAAAATGAACTTTGTAGTCGGCAAACATTTCACGAATTTCGCTCACATTAGTTCCCGAATGAATATCGAATGGCCTCTACAAATCAAGAAATTAAAATCCACGATTGAACTTAATAAACAAGACTATATTCATGATTACTTAAAAATAACTTCGTCTAATGGATAAATACACTACGATATTTTACAATGTATGCATGTATTTGTACCTTTAAATCTACATTAAAATATTGGTTTCGTTATTTTTTTTAAAAAAAATCTCATCTGGTCACAATCACCTATTATATCATATGTTAATAGACTTGACATACTGAAAGTTTACTGTCAGAAATTACCGCAGAATTGCATTTCAGCGCAGAGCGTGCAACATTTTAAAAAAGCAAGCAATCGTAAACAAATACAATGTACGTGTAAATATAGAAAAAAAACTAAATTAAATGAAATGATACGACATTTCTAATTTCTAGCTTGCTTTGTCCTGTCATATTTCTTCAGACATTTTGAAACATCCACTCATTTATTATTTTAGAAGTTTAACCATTCATTTGCCCATACTCAATTAAACATCACGTGACTCGCCTTGTTTTTAAGCATCTCGTAGGCACACACACCCAAGGACCACCAATCCACCGGAAATGAGTATCCCAAGCACTGATCCACCGTGCAATCAAACACTTCCGGAGCTAACAATTCCAAGGAGAAACGAAACTCACCTTTAGCGTTCACTACTAATTAAACCAATTACATCCTATTAAGTTCCTACCGATATAAGGCTTTGTTCCCGACATAGAAGTAGCAAGTTGTCCTTCTTTGACGACAGTAGCGATGTTAAAATCGGTTATGTGAAGATGCCCTGAAAGGAGAAATCGAGTCATTTTCATAGCATAAATTAATCTACATGCGCATTAATACTACAGTTTCACGAAAGAAACGCTTACCTTCATCGTCCAATAAGATATTATCTGGCTTGATGTCCCTGGAATTAATATCAGTTGAATAAGTCTAATAATATATTACATGCCCACAATTTTAATCACGAGACCTCGTACGGTAGAAGCGTAGGCTAAACGTGTACATGTACATGTACAATTCATGGCATATTCCTACTCAAAATGTACTTTGGATAAGACTGCATGGATAAACAACATGTGACGTCGAACACTTCTATGCAACATTACACGTTTCGTGGGAATATGAAGTATTTTCTGCTTGTGTGAAACGGAAGTTGCAAAAACAATTTATCTGGAGTTTTTGGTACTAATGACATGTCTAAGCCACAATGCAGGGTTTTCAAAATGATTAATTGAGTTTCAAATAAAGTATATTTCCATAGTTATTTACCATGTATTGACTAGGCATTCAGCGAATGAAAGAGGAAATCGTTTAAGTTTCAGATTATCATTCTAGAAAACCTTAGACCTTTACAACTCTTTTTTAGCAGATTTCTAAACGCCCGCACAAATAAGCCAACCAGTCATAAATTTGTATTTAAGGCTGATGCAACTCTTGGACGAAATTTCGGGGGTAAGGGGTGGTTACTCACGAAAGCAAATGTCAAAGCGGTGTGTAACATTTGGATGCATTTTCTTTGTACCTCATTGCATTTTTGCAAACATAATTTGTTAAGACGCAGTTAAGTTTTTTCCCTCTCTTAAAACGTTAATTTTTTGGAACTGACACCCGGTATGGTATTCAAGTATTACTAAAGTAACCCAAGCCGTGCCCAAGGGATTTTTGGGGATTTTTTCCCCTTTCCTGGAAAAAAATAGGAAAATGTCCATCGAAACGGCCAGAAATTGTTGGAATTTCAAATCCCCTCCTCCCACTCTTTTCCCGATGTGCTAAAATAAGCTCCTCTTGCCCATATTTTCAAATTCTGTACGCATAAGGTTGTTTAATGTTGGGCCCATTGAACTAATTTAGTGATACGAAAAGCCATGTATCAGAAGCTCTCGTTTTCAAAAAGTTATCGTTCCTGTTTTCGTAATTAAATGTCAATAGTGTACAACGTTTGAACGAAATCAAATTAGTGCTATCGCAATCTATATTTTTCACAAAACTGTTCAGTTTTTTCTTCTCTTGAAAAATTGACTTTTTTTTGGATCTTGATACGTTATTATCTGTACTGTATTTATATTTAGATCTGCTGATAAAATATCGTTAAATAGAAAAGTACTTTACAGTATTTTTAGGCATAAATAACAGCGTAAAGTTAAAAAAATTGCTTGTGACGTGTACGAAACTTCGATTAATTTTAATACAAATAACCAATTTACATGTATATTACGAGCATATACACGTACATGCACATATATTTATATATGTCACCAGGTATATTAAAAGCATAGAATCGTTTTGTACATTACCTGTGTATAATATGTTTGAATTGCAGATAATCCAAGGCCAAAGCCATTTCGCACACGAATAATTTGACGCAATCTTCGTCAAATTGCACATCCTGTTGCATATGATACCTGAGGTCACCGCCTAATAATAAGTCCACCACCATGAACATGTCTTCCTCGTCTTGAAACGAAAACCACAAATTGACTAGAAACGGATGATCCAGCGTGGTTAAAATCTCTATCTCTCGTATCACATTGCGAACGGCATCTTTCATGACGCAATGATGTTTATTCATGTATTTCATGGCGAACATTCTCTTCGTGTCCTTCTTTTGAACAATGCATACCTGAAAAGACGTAGAGAGGGAAAATAAAGATAAAAATCTAGTTAAAACCGAAAAAGGTTTTCACGAATACCAGGTGTGCATTATTGAAACGGAAAATCTCGTTTGTGTCTACTGTGCATCAAACGGGAGGATTGCTGTGGTTTTTTTAGGCAGACTTTTTTCGTTTTGATCTCGAAATAAATGTAGAGGTACTGAGATAGTAGTGCAAAGATATGCACTCAATTGCAGAATGAAAACCTTATTAACAATAGTGACATTTCAAGCTCCAACGCGCCATCAGTTCTCTTGATCTCTACAGCGTGATCTGCATACTGGTTAAAATAACGTTACTTTCCATACCAGGCCCCCAGCAAAGGCCAACTTCAGATGCCACTTGTTGCTGGGGTCAGGCTCCCCTCCTATTACCCCTTCCGATTAAATCATACATGTAAATAATGCTGGTACACACTCATATGCGTGTATTTCTGTGTTTGCTTCTAGAGAATTTACAATACTCCTCAATTACATAACATTACATGTATTATGAAGACAAACTTACATTATAGACAGGATGTCTCCTCACAACGACTACGGACAAATATCCCATAAACTACCGCAGATACGACAAATATGGTTAGATGTCATAATGCTCAGGACGTGAGTGGCCACATTATAGTGATGTCCAACCTAAACCTCGAACAATTCTTGTCAGGTCAGCGAAAAATGTATACCTAATAAAGATAGATGAAATTATCCAATTAAAACGTTGTACAGCATGATTCTATTCGTTTAAATCCATGGGTGTCTTTATTTTCTTATCTTAACTGAAATTGGCAAATTAGAATTATCGAAACCAAATCAAAAGCTTATTTGTAAGATATCGGTGTTTTGCAGGAAAGCTGAACCATTTCATCTATGTGCGTTTCTACGCAGCAACATTATTGGAACATGGAATAGTAAAAAAAATACTTTCACAATGAGTTATCTGTTGTGATTTATGCAATTATATTCCACCAGTTATTCCACTGCTGAAAACCTCGCGTGATACACGACATGAACTTCCCTGCGAAGCAATTATGTTTCACAGATCAGCTTTCTCTTCCAAGTATGCAGTTATGATAGGATACATTTTCGATGATCTTGAAAGGACTGTATACATAACATCACCATTATGCGGAAGCCTAAGTTCCAACCATTATCACTTCTAACCATATTTCTCCTACAATACATTGTATATGCAGTAGGTCTATATATATATACAGCGCATTCATTATTATGAAACGCTCTTTACATACGAGGTTACTTAAGTTATGGTCATTGGCTGATAAAAAAGAAGACTATGAAACAAGTTTCACCCCTAAATAAAAAAAAAGAATAAAATGATGTATCATTTAACCATTCGTTCGAGTTTTTCTCTTAAACAAATATACGTGCATATTTGTTTAAGAGAAACCTCATTAGAGATAATGGAATAGAAGGAAGAGTAAAGCCTTTTCTATGTTTTAGTAATCCCATCAGGAACTCGATTAGTAAGCCAGGGGTCGTTTGGCGTCGTTGTAGCGCTTCGTTTATACAGCACACCAGTACTTGGGTACATGAATATACACTGAGACGGTTTTCTTCATTAGACAGAAACGAATGATTGCGAAGCACTTAATTCGCTATGCAATTACTGCATTTTTAAGCAATGTCAAGGCTTAAATTAAAGTACATGTACGTGTAAATGTATATGCCCACCATCCAAAAATTTTACTGAGACGCTGTAATTTTATTACCAATAAGGAATGCTAAACTTGTTTCATATATAGACATATTCGTCCACTGCTACACTAGAAATAGCAGTAAAAACAATCAGAAAAATCACATTCTTTCGTATATCTTATTTATGTAAAAACAGTCCAAAACCTATCAGGAAGTTTTGAGTTTTTACATCACAGAACTGACTGAATGTGCCATTTCTTAATTAACGCATTTAACACGCGATGATATATACGGGATTTGGTACCGTAAATACCATGATTTCCCATAACGTTTCCATGCCATTTAAATACCTAGTTTCGACACCGTTCGCTTCGATTCCAAAGGGTAACTTCACACACGCATTGCTTTGATGGCATCAAAGGAGAGAAAATTGTTAATGAACAAACCGATTAAAATCATTACATCAAAAAAGGAAAATTTTGAGGTGAATATAAGTTCAGTAAAATGCCGAGTGAATCGAAGGCAAATAATTTCATGTATGTAAGTGCCAACATCATAACTTTCCCATGATGTCCATGACCTTAATGTCAGAAGACACCTTAAGTTATGCGAAAGCAAATGTAACATCCATGCGTGAGTGCCAGTTGAACTGAAAGTTGAAGTGGCGGGACGTTTATAGACAACAATTCATAGATAGCAATCAAAGAGGTCGGATGGACTAATTTAGAAAGAATTTGGGGACTACGTCCAGCAGTTGCCACTCGCTAGACGGTACATTTTATCTGCCTGAAATCACTCGGACGCATGACTTGACCACTGAGAGAAGGAAGCTTACTTTTTGTGTCCCTTTGTGTTTCCACTTGACTTCTCTTCAAAGTCAATTGCGGTTTTCGACTCATCTCTTAAACATGTACGCAAATTGCGCATCATCATCATCATCATCGACCCATAAAGCATTCTTGTTGTCCTACAGTGTATGTAGTGTGATTTATGTACGTATCCCTTTTATGCTCGTACACCATTTACAATTCAGGAATGACGTCTGTATTATTATGACTTTATTACCATGCCTACCACGCCCATTAACTCTTGATGCCGTTTAGAGATGTAAGGGAACATCGGTAAAAGCTAACATGGCAAAAGTCAAACAGGAATTGCCACATTATTTTCAGGCAAGAGAAGGAAGGATGTGGAATAAATTTCCTTGAGAAATACACGTAGTAATGTTCGCTTCCCTGCAGGAGTTCAATAATCGTCTGACTAGTCTTTTGTCTTAATATTTGTGGTGACCCTATGAGTAACCGGTGCTTGCAGCAGTCTTGATATTTCATTTATTAATTAATCGGTTTTAGGTTTATCGATGGGATTTTGTATAAGTGTTGATGTACAGTATTCCCTTCCTATTAAAGGAATAAACAAATCAATTAAATACATTATTACGATAATAACTTAAAGGATCAAGGGAAAATGCACTCTAAAATCAACCCTTTAAAAATCTCTAAGCGATTTCATGAACCAATTAATTCGTTGATGTTGTTTGTACAACTAGCAAAGTTCACTCACTACATGTACATGCAGAGAGAGATATATAGGCAATCAGGGTGAGCTTAGAAGCTGTGAGGAGAAGCTCACCACAATTCATAGCCATTATTGAAGCATAACGATAACGGTAACCATATAGTGTACAGTATTCATGTATAGCGTATATAGCGTAGCTTCCAAAAGTATCCAAAGTTGAAAAACAATGGCAATTGTGAGACCTTCGTCATTTGATGCTAGATCCATATTTCTAAATGTCTGCACATATGGCTGACATTTGCAGGCTTGCCGGTTTCGAGCGAGCCAACCAACCTGTTGGCAGCAAGCTTTTATCAGAACGGCCAGCTGACAGTGAAATCGGCGCGGTCAGTTCGGTTAGGTGTCATTCACGGTTTCTACTCCAGAATCGGTTAAAAATTCTTTCATAATTTACAATTATGACAATTATTGCGCATATCTTGTCAAAAACGTGAAGGTTTGAAGTTTTACAGCCCCATCCGTTTGGAATTTGTTTATTTTTTGACGGTTGGTTTGCATTCGGATCGAACCGCCTAAAAAAAAGTTCAAATCCCATCAAGAGGTCGGTCTCAAAAGACAGTTCAAACTTCGCATACTTGAAAATATGCATTTCTATACGCAAACTTTACGATATACTGTAGTGACATTTTTTTTGTATTATAAATAAGGTACGGCATCGAATGAGTATGAATGGGGCAATTAAAATTAGACCTTCAATTAATTGATATCGACAACCTTCGTAAATTTTCGTCGGTATCTGATGGAAATAACTGACATATGTATGAACGCTTGAAAACGTCCTCATGATTTTTAAGGATTCGGTGTTGGTGTGGTCTATTTGTACTCGTATATTGGGCGTCAGAATATGAGTGTACGAGTACCATTCATTTCTGTCACGATGGATCAATAGGCCTATATGATGGTGGACATGTTCATCTTCGCTCGCTCTCCGTTGTGTCTGAGTAAAGAAATCGCGTTCCTATGGTAACAGATATTGAAGGGGAACAAAAATTATACATATATATATATTGCTCGAACCAAATACCTTGTCTCGTTGCTTCAATTTAATTGTTATTCGGATGACGGGGAAAACCGTAAGACATCAGGGATCAAATAAGTGAAGGTTGTTACGGTTTAGCGCAGAATTGTTTATTAGTAGTAGAAAAATCACTGAGATGAAATGAATTAATGTAGGAATAAGTCGTGGCTGCTGTCAACACATTGTTACAATATTTGCGTTGCTCGTGTGCGTGTTCGCTTAACACAGATTTGTTGCCAGGGGAAAGCAATTCGAAGTAAATTAGTACATTGGACACACAGATACCTCAGTATCATATCGTTATGAAGGTGGTAGAAAAACAATTCCCTTTCCCCTTTCCTTTCCCAAATATATTCCCGCAATCACACAGTACGAATTGTGCCTGGTCGTCCATCCATATGCTTCCGTCAAAAACCTCTTTATAAAAATGGGTGATCAAGGACCCGACGTTTGTTAATTTAAAAAAAATTACGAATTATTACGAAGAATGGATTTCAGTTTCTCCCCTCAGATTGTCGCTTCCTTATGAACTAATGCATGTAACGTATGTCGCAATACTACAAAACTAAACCCCATACCAAAACTAAACTACATGGGACCCTCCCAGAATTCCCACTTATAGAGGTTTCCCATTTATCCGACTTCCTAATTAAACAGGTCTTCCTTATTGCAAAATATTTAAGGGACCGTCTTTCCTTCATTTGGAGAGGTCCTTCATTTCGAAAGGAGCATAACAATATCTACTCTTAACATTTAACTCAGTTGCATTATAAGATAGACATAAAAAATACAGGTAAAACAAGAATACAACGATTATAGGATCTGCAAACGTCGCCTTTTTTTTTTTTTTAAAGACGGTGACTTATGATGCGAGTTCCGTTATATATACATATTTAATGTATTTCAAATGCATTTTCAAGTGCATTGCTAAATATATGTAGAGTGAGACATACATGTATTTCATTTTAAAATATTTTGAAACGAAACGTCTAAAACCACATATATTTAGCAATGTATTTGAAAATACATTTTTAAGTACGTGAAATACCAATAACTTACCTAACTCCTTGCCGGAGTGACAATGTCCCTCTAAGACCCCCCCCTCTCCCCTGCTCTAACCCAGTTTATAGTTTATGACTATAGTTATGACGAGCGCCGTCTACCGAGCTATCGATCGCCCATTATTACAGCTAATGTCCGCAACACTGGACACTGCATGAAGCTTCCAGCAGGCACTTCATGAAGTTCTACTTATTCACTATGTGACCACGACATATATACACGGTACATGTATATCATCATTAATCTATACCACAGTTTAGAGAAATAAAATAACTTCAAAACTAACTATTTTTTGTGCGCCCTGTACAATCAGCACAATAAATGCGTAGAACTAAACTCGAGATCATTATTTGTTATAAAAACCGACGAAACCACAAACAAGTGTTACGAGAAAGACTGCACCATTCAATACTGAAACTACTTCATTAGAAGTAGGCCCCTACATGTATGAAAGTACTGAGTACTAGGCTAGTGAGTTGAATTTTAAAAAAAAGGTAGTGAGTGCGTGCAAATAAGAATATCGATCAATTTATAAGAGGCAGACAACCAGCGAGCGAACAATCCATCGAGCGCTATCATCATCATCAAGACCCGGTGGTTATACCTCATCTCACGTGAGTAACAACCTCCCGATCAGTTGCCATGACAACCACAGTCGGTTTGGGCATTTAATATGCGTGGTTATGCGAAGAACTACTGGAACTCAACCGTAGATCTTACCTTGCCAAAACTTCCTTTACCAATGGCCCGAAGAATTTGAAAATGGTCAAAGTTCACTACAAAAAAAAATATTAAGAGTTGTAAGCAAAGTTGCCATCACAAATTGTTGGAAATAAGACCAAAAACTCCATTTATGCATCTTTTCCCTGACAACCTCCTCCTCCTCCTCCCCCCACCAACATTTTCAATTATTGCGCACGGGACTGACATACATGTATCTATTGTCGGATTAACATAAGAAAAAACTGTGAATTCCAATGGACCAATAAAATGCAAGATCATTTTGTATGATTAATCGTTCCGTTCCCATGACTCATTTTCCCTGCGTTGGGCGTGGGACCAATGGGTCTTCCTTTCTCTATGCTGGCAAACATAATCTATAAGCTGAATTTCTCCGATTGGTCTTGGCTCAATTTGTTCTCTTATTAAGAGGGTATAATACATTAACAAAAATAATGGACATTTTTTTCTACCCTCGATAGTATATGATATTAACCTACCGAGTGGTGTTTTTAAATTTCCACATTATTAGTATTAGGTGGCACTTACGTTCGGTGAGAAAAACTTAAAAATTGGCTTATTATTTTCAATAAAAATTAACTAGCGTGTAACGGCATCTGCACGTAACCCGAAAAAAAAATGCATGCAAACTGACGAATAACAATGGTTACAAGATGTTTACGATTGAAGCAAAAAAAGTGTACGTTAGATATTTACGTAATATGTTAGTCATAACATTTCATGCATAGCCTTAAACAGGGGTGCATTTTCACAACTATACCTCTGACGACCATTTTCGGAGGCTCTATTTTGGAATAATGTACCAGGGTCATTGTTGATGAACAATTTATCATGGTATACAATTAATTTACCATTAATAATAAGGATTGTGTCTAGAGAAAATAGGTTATGTGGCTCTACGTGATAAGGGCCCACATCTTCGATATAGAGCTATTGTTATGATACGTTTCATCAACCTATTACAAAATGAAAAAAACGTTATTGTGCTCTGACAATTAGTTAATTTTTTTCATTTTTTGTTTACATTTATATTTAAAAAAAAAGAATGCCACTAAAATTCCGAGACAATAAATTGCAGCCTGCATAATCATCCAGAAACCTAACCCCACGTTTACTATAATTACAACGCATTAAGTTACATAAATAAACCCTCAACTGAATTTTTCTCAATTTGCTTCATTAATTAACATAGGCCTACATGTAACTGACAATATCTCAAAGAACTAGGATCGAAGAATAAGTGGGCTCTTTTGATATATCAACAGGTTTTACTGTAATAAGAATGATACATAAATGTAAAATTCAATGGACAAATCAGCTCCCTCCCCCTCCTCTTCCCTCCCGCCTTCCGACCTAACGCAATTTTCTCATGGCAAGGTTAAAAATGGCTTTTGACCTTAAGTGCCAAATAGCGTTCTGGTCGACCCATGCAAAAAATAAATAAAACAAACAACAATAACGACCGGTTCGTCACAATGGAAAGAAAGAGCTACGTGTATTTAAAAAAGACTTTACCTTCGCTATCGTCGTCGAAAGTGACTTTACTCTTGGACGAATGATTACTCCCCATGTCGAAAGATAAAAATCACCGATGCTGATGCTTAGCGGATGGACTGAAGGGTCTTTAGGTGACCGACATCATTTCGATACGAAAAACAAACATCAAATGGACGGAATCCATTCGATGGACGATCAACGTCCTCTCAACTACATGTACGCGACGTAAATCCGGAAAAAATCGCGATAACGGGATGACGAAACGACGAAAAATAACTACAAACTCCACTTTCCTTTTCCTTTTCCTCTTCCTCTTCCCGATCTCTGCGCTAAGCTTTCAAAAGCTCATCTCCGAAAATAAGCCTAAACGAATAATTTGTCGAGAATCCACTGAAGAACACGAAGAACATTGCGGAAGAGAAAAACAACCTGCGAACGTCTTTTTAAGGAATCGAAATTTGGCGGTTGATCAAAGAAATTACAACAAGTTCAGCACAAAAAACGAAATGGAATTCCAGGAATGCAGCTATCGACGAACGTTGAGCAACCGAATCAATTCACGATTCACCATTTCACACGCACACCGATAGTAGGCTACTGAACAATAAGCATCAGGCTAGGCAGTGTCCACCCGCTATGAGTATAGTACTACGTGCATACCATGCATCAGTTATTCAGTCAGTCTGATGCTCTACGAGGAAGGGAGTCTTGGCTCTGAAGGATTTTGGTTGGCACGACGATCCCGCCATCTACCTGCTGAAACGCGCACTACTACATACGTGTATAATGGGTTGAATGAGATTTTCTTGCTAAAAAGGCCATATTTTACCACTGTTTCTTATGCAGTTTGCAACAACAAAAATTTATAAGAAAATCACCTACTGTTTGGTGTACGACAATAATCTACTATAGTCAAATTAACACAATAATATACTGGGAATTCAAATGGAACGAGAGAAAGAAAGATGCCTCTTGTGCAATTAATCTTTTTACTGTCCCATGACTAATTTTCCATCAGTGGGCATTGACACCGATTAGGCGCCACTTTATGAGGGAAGGCATGATCTATAAGCTTAATACTCTTGTAATACACAGACTATAATCATATATATGTGTATATGTATTTTATGTAACCACTATCACCTGAAGAAACTTAAAGGGTGTGGCTCTGATAGCTTTGATTGGCTAAGGCTCAGGGTATTCTTGTTATAATCCTACTATAAGAACAGTCAGCTGAAACCGTTGCCTTTCCCTTTAATAGTTTTATTAGTAAAATTTGGTCGAAAAGGAAAGTGGAAAAATATCTGGGAAACTTAGTAAGACTTGAGCAGGCTGAGCTAAACGCATTCCCACAATGAAAAATATTGCTCGCTCATTTTTTGCTTCAAACCGTTAATATAATTGCTCAATTTATTTTTCCTAATGTAGAATTATTTCGTCCCATAGGGTTTCAGCTTAGGTTTATAATTTCAAAATGCCCCATTTATTTATACAAAAATTTAGAAATCTGAAAAATAAATGCTACGCAACCGCATAAAATGGGGCTTCCCTGCCTGGCATCTTTTCGGCGGGCTTTTTAAATTTCTTAAATGTTTTTTTTAAATAAACGAAGTGTTTTAAAATGATAAACCGAAGCATAAACCTTAGTGACCGGCCAATTCTACATTGAGAATAATAAATTGAGCAATTATAACAAACCTTTAAATAGAACTGATCAGCGACAAGCAATATGCTTTCAAACAGGATCGGTAGGCCTATTGCAAAAACAGGCATATATAGAATACTGCATTGGGCCACATAAAGATTGTTAAAGAAAATTAACGTTTATGACATAAACGAACATATTACATGCGTTATCATGCATGTAATGGTCTTAATTTTGCGTGCTATCAGACGCTGGAATTCTCTTACAAAGGATAAAGAAAAAAATGAGAAATACAATTTCAAGTGTTAGTAATTCACCCCCTACGACGAGGCATTTATTTGCTAGTTAACATTCCTCAAGTACATGACATGACACAACGATCTAACGATCAAATTTTGTCGATCGTGTCGTTATTCCTCGATCTTATGCAAATATTTTTGTATCGGCTTTTAGTACTTGTAATAATTTAATTACAATAGTAGCCTAGTAAATATAATATTCACTAATAGCAGGAATTTTTCTTGGAAAAATATATTCGCCTTATATCTACAATTTTGTTTTAGAAACGCCTGAAAAGAATTTTTCATGGTGAATTACAGGGTTTGTCATGATGTTATTTTCACAGGAAATGTGCGCATGAGCATCATTTAAATAACATCTGTCTTCCAATGACAACATACATTTCGCTCGCAGTTCATTACTGAAATTGGATGATAAAACCAGTTTCCGGTAAGTGGGACCTGTTTAATTGTAAACTAGGATAAGTGGAAGTTCTGAGAGGGTCTCATGTCGGAGAGCTCTTATCCAAGTTCGACTGTACTATCTTTGTTGCTCGTACATGTAATTATTGTGGAATAAATTTCATTTTCAAACCGTTCACAAGCAACAATGACATACTTCAGTAGGTTTACATTAATCCATCACGTGCGTCACACTGCCAGTTTAATGCAAAATTCACACGAGACCGCATGAAGCCAGTTTAGTTTTTTTTTGTTTTGCCAATCACATGTTATCTGACGTGTATAAAGGACATGTATATGACATGTATAAAGGATGCCCAACCAGAATGTAGCAGGCGCCAAAAACAATCAACTTTTTTGGAGAGTGAAAAAAACAGCAGTTTCCTGAAATACATAGATATCAGCAATCTGATTTCGTTCAAACGACAACAGCCTCAACAGGTAACCAATCAGGCGTTGTCCATCAATGACGTTCAATTACGAAAACATAAAAAAAAGAATTTAGTGAAACGAGTTTTTTTGTGGAAATGTTTCCAATGCATTGATGTCATTCTTTCCTTTGTTAAGTTTAGAAATTCAGCTTATAAAACTCATTTCTGAAACTCACTAGGCAAAACCACATTCTGCATTTGGACAGAACAGTTTGAAAACAAGTCCCGAGTCTTTCACGTAGTTTACGAAAAAAAAATCTGCTTGTACTAGTATGTAGCTTTGTAATCAAACAAACATAAAACATATTTACTGTAAGTCTACGCATACGCCTACATGCAAATGTAAATACATTGAATGAAAGTCATTCGATCGGACTTTCTATTTTCATCCTGAATAAATCTCCGACTTGTTTTGAATTTAACATTTTTATTTGATTAAAACATTTCCACCGTTTACCCGTGACTCTATAAAGTATATTTACAAATTAAAAATATCAATAAAATAACAAGTACAATTATTAGTAATACCAATTTAAAATATCAACTTAAATTGCCAATTTAAAATGTATTTTTTATTGGATAATGCTGTAGAATTGTTTTACCAATCGCTTGATTTCTTGCCGTCAATAGAATGGGCTCATGCTGATGGTACAGGACCAGTTCATCCACAGAATTAAACGGCTGTTAAAATTAGTGAAAATTCATTAAACTTCGCGAACATAACAAACAAAAATGTTTCCAGTATTTTATGAGATCATGATCAGGAAATCCTTTGGGAAGAGCATAAATATGTTGGTATATTCGAATGTAATTAGAAAAAGATAACTGTTAAAGAGGGAAATAATGGCCACTATTTAAAAACGAATGTTCAGCAGTGTATGCAGAAGGTTCATATTTAAAGTAAGCCAGGGATATACTTAATCACATGATACTGCTACAATAAATCATAAGTGTGATTTTCTTCACAAAATCTCTTTTATCTCTTTTAGAGAAGTTTTAATCTGCTCAAAGAGATATTTGGAACTAATTTCTTAGATCGACGATCCGCAACAGATTTATAAACCGTTTTTAACGGAAGACATTTCCCAAAGATGTCACAATCCACAAAAAATTGTTTTACCTTTTCATTTGTTTTCTCTTTACCAAGTGCAAATTTTCCGTCACTTCTCTTTCTAATATTCAAATGTGATATTTTTTCATCGTAAAATATGGTCAACGTGTAAGGACTGCTCTCTCCAGCTCGTTTACTTTCACGCACCAGATAGGAACCACTCTGTTAATTAACCATGTGCAACATATCAAGTCATTAAGCCTAAATTTGCATCATTATCTACATGTATGATTAATTGCAAATTGGAAAGATATTACAAATACATACTTGACCCAAGTTTTTAAGAAGAGCTTCCGCAACATCCCTTTCAACTTTATGGAACCAAGGCTGTATTTCCAGTGGATTCTAAACGTTCGAGAAATGAAGAACGAAGAATTTTAAAGACATTTGAAGTTATTAACAGTTACATGCGCTTTTAAAATGTATCGAACAGATTAGTTTACTACGACAATACTTGTATACAACCACAAACGGAATCGATTTTACGAGTTCATAAACATTATGGAATGATCAATGAAGTGGGACGTTTAAATCCGACTGCATTATTTTTGTGCAAACTTGCATTAACTTGACAAGATTTCAAAAAGTAGATTTTTATTATTTATCGAGCCATTAGCAAATAGCGCATAGATGGAAATCTATGAAAATATAATTGTGTAAATTGCATTCATTTAATTTTCAAGAATGCAATACGCAAAGGGAGGGGGGAAGGGGGGGAAAGGTTAGGTTAGATTCGATTAGGAAACTAATGTGGACATGGTGATGTGGACATTAACAAAGGCCATTCAATTTTGGGCCCATTAAACCATACCATGCCAGTGTTTCGAAAACAATTGTTTTAAATGAAAGTTTTAAAACCTGGCTAGCTTAATTAAGGAAAGAATGAAATCATATTAGTGATACCTACATGTATATTTTTTCACTAAAGTACTGTTTTTCCCCCCTCTCCTGAAAAGTTGATTTTTGACGCTTACTACGTTATGGTTTAGCACTCTTAAGATATTGTCTAATATTAAATCTAAAGTTGCCTTTATTAATCATAAAAAAACTAATACCTCAGTTTCTCCGGTTAGTAAAGCCAAAGGAGTCGATTGTGAAGAAGGAATGAACGCAGACGCACGGTGTTGTAGACCATTTCCATTGGGCACTGGTGGGAGTGGCCTCGTCAAAGAACTCATGCTGCTACTTTTAGTCATATGAGGAATTTGTAAAGGTGGATATTCTAGAAAATGATTGAAAACTTCATTATGAAGAATTAATCATATCGACTTCAGTAGCATTCTGCAGTTCATTCAAATAAATTGCAGTTGTGCGTTTCTAAGTGAAAATTAAGCAGGCAAAACTGAATAACCGGTCCTCGAATAATCGAGCTTCCACTACATCACTACATCCACTACCACTACGTGAAGCTGGTAGATAATGTTTTATTTCAAAAATTTTGCCTGTGAAAATTAAATTTCAGAATTTTTCATAGATCTATTGACAATTAATTCATGCCAAACTGTAAATTAACTTCTGAATGAATGGTGCTTTGAATTCATATTTCCTTTTTTAAGTTTGACTTCAAAAAATGCAGTTTCTTCAGAATATTTTCTCTTGCTATGTTTATAATACGTGGAACCTGTTGAATATAAGAGCTTATATATTTATGGTTAAGATTTATAAACCTGCTAATATGATATCATATTGCAATAAACTTCAAATTCTCTCGTAAAATATAATTATTGTGTTCACAAAACAACTTAATTTTTTTTACAAGCCATCGATGCATAATATACACACTGTATTTTGCTCACATATGAGCCGCATCCCAAAACTTGATCTTGGTTTTCAGAAAAATTGAATTATCCATAAAATAAACTTTTGACTTTTGATATTATTATTGAGAGTTGATTTGTTTTCTGAAGAAAATTTAAATATTGCCAGAAAAGCCATTTAAAACCACCAATAATCCCCTGTGGTGAAGTCATTCAAACAGAAAGGCGATTTCACTTATCAATTTTTTTGAAAAGTGCGCATACAAGCTGCACCCTTTCTTCAGCAGCAAGGTAGCTCATACTAACCATCGTTTTTTTCCTTAACTCCTGAGCTACTGCTCATCTTCTTTTCAGGAGTGGCTTTACGATTTATGTTAAAAAAACTTCCAACTTTGGTTGTACGCTTTTGCGATTTTTTTTTCACGTCATCCTTAAAAAAATACAAGTAAATATACATAGTTATTTTGGGTTTAATATTTCATAAGTTTAACTTCCCTAGGTTTTGCACGATTTATATTGAATACTCAACTGAGCTAGTGGACTGCTTCGGCGACACAGAGCCTGCAACTTTGACTTTTGGTTTCTCAGGTAAAGGTGGGGGTACTTCTTTACAGGCAGCATTTTTTGGAGGAAGTTTGGGCAAATCAGATGGTATTGATCTGATTGAGGTACTCAGCGAACTTGGCCAAGGATAATCTGCTCCGAACAAATTTGTATTTAAACCACTTATTAGACTCATGCACATTTTCGATAACTTTTATTTTAAATAGAAATCAGTGAGGAATGAATAAATATTACCTTTCAAAGTAATCTTGGTTTGGTTTAAAGATAATAAAAGTGAAAAGAATATTGGATATTTAAGTCAATTGAGCTCGTGCCATAAATTGATAAACAGTTAGCGAACAAATCTGAGTATGAAAACACTAGGGTAATCTAATGGTCAAGACTTGAACCAAAATACAGAACGTTTTTTATGGGTACATGTAACGAAACGTCCACTTAGAAAGAAAAGCAGAGTAAATTTTTTTCGAAGAAGCCATTTCTCCTTGTTCTGGTTTTATAGTAGAAGATACAATTAATATTTAAAAAATTTGTTGCAAACCTTCCTCCCCCCCCCCCAAAAAAAAAAAACCGAAGCATTTGCATACCATCTGACATTTCGCTGTCTTTAGGTATTCCCAACTAGAAATAAGAATATGAACATGTAATTGGTTAACAAGCAGTATCAATTAAAAGTCAGGACACTAAAGCTAGCCTACTTACTTCATCATCAGTGATAATCATATCTTGCTCTACATCGTGCTGCCAAATAAATTCCTTCTTACCTAAGAAAAACAACACACACTTAACTACAAATTAAATCGTTTGAAAATTTTTGAAAAATATTATCTTCTGTTAAAAATGCACTCGCCAGGTGATGCACTTCTTGACGATAGAGCCAAACTATTCCTTGAAGACGTCCTGCACATACCATCTGCTGAGCCACCATCAAGAAGTGTAGGTGTTGGGACCTCGTAATTATCAGAAATGAATTCCTAATGAGATAAAAATAGGACGTATCAATAATTGAAAATATGTCATCGTATACGTACATGCACACACAGTATATATTACTACATGATACATTTACTAATGATGCATAGAGTAAAGTTTAAAAATGATTTTCTTTCAAGGAATTATTTGGAAACATTATTGATGCACAAAGCCATACCGGAGAACGGCTCTTAGATAGTCAATTCACGTTCATAATTTTTCAAACCACTTCAGAATATTACTGAATAAAACCTGGACCATTGCAAAAAGGCTTGAAAGCAATATTGAGACCATGCGCAGTTTGGTTGCTTAAATACCTTCTACTTCACAAAGTCATGATTCGTATAGTGGCATAAAGAAATGGCAAGAATTAAATTACTCGTTAAGCACGCATGCTCGTTTTTGCGTAGATTCCACGATCAAGGTGTTTTCTAATGATGACAAATCATCTCTTCTTGCTGTTCTAAATTATACTGCATAAAACATTAAACATACTTTATATTTCAACAATACTTACTTGGTTTTGTGGTTGAATCGTTGGACTATGTCTTAGAGAAGAAGGAAGAGGAGGAGGAGGAGGATCCTGTTGAGGACGAATTGGCCTAGCAACAATCAAATTCAAAGAAACAATTCAATAAGTGTATAAATGAATGCGGATGTAGGCTCTAGCCATTAAATTAAGACACTTTCTGAAGATTTTTTCTTTTATATATAAATCAAATGGATAATCAGGTGAATCAACCGTTAATGTTCAAAGTAAACATTCAATTCAATTCAACTCAACTCAGTACTCTACTAGCAGTCGAATGTCATGCAAGAAAAATGACCATTAGTACGGATCCGAATATGCTCGGAGTTCCATAAGTGAATTGGAATGACAGTTTCTACCACCTCGGTGGTTCAGTGGTTCCACCATCATGTAAATGCAAAAGAAATTACCTGGACACACAAAGACGAATTTAAACAAAAAATTGTGGGATAGGCCTACCAATAAATCCTGTGTTTATAAATATGGCAGATTCTTATACTTATTTTTCATAAATACAGTGAAACCTGGCAAATTGACCAACTTGCTACTTTGACCAACTGCTTACATTGACCAATTTGTAGGGACCCTTGTACAAGCACATTCTGTTAATATCAATTTTTTTCGATATATTGACCGCCTGTACATATTATAGAAACTCTCCGCATATTGACCGCTTAGGGTTGGTGCATGAGCAGATGAGTAACCATAATAAGTTGTGAATTGTTCAAATGTAAGTTCCATATCATAGTTTAAAATTATATGTTAAATAATTTAATATTGCACCATATTAAATTTCACACTTGTATTGAAAAACTTAATCTTAATCATAATAAAATCTTAAATAAAGAACCTGATTAATGCATGTACATGCTGTACATGTAAGTTTAAAATGAAAGTGATGATAATTAACTTTTTTGAGGTGTAAAAATTTGGGTGTAAAAACATTTTAAATTAATTTGTTAAAGATTTCTGTTCGACCACCTGATTAAGGTGACCGATTTTGTTCGGTCCCTTGGGTGGTCACTATAGCCAGGTTTTACTGTATCTATAAATACCAGATGTTGTCCAGAAATTAAAATTTTTACAACACATAAGCACATCTGATATATGATTAGATTAAATTTAGGAAAATCCAATAATGAAACTTTTTATATTAACAACTAATCGTCAAATAACGTTATCTTTTGAGAACAAAATCGTATGGATATCAGTTTTGCAGATTTCGTCAGTAGTCTTACAATTATCAAGAAATGTCTGTGTGTGACCACCTACATGCATGAGGTAGAAACGAATTGATGCATTGGAGGTAATCTAGACAAGTATTTAGTTTTCAATCAATCAGAGAATACAATGGCAGGTATAAAACGACTATTTAAAAGTCTCATTGTGAAACTCAGACAATATCTGGTTGAACAAGTTAAACATACTTTTGTGGTCGACTGTTATTCTTTGGAAGCATGACTGGATCCCTCGGAGGTCGAGGCATTTGTTTCTTTGACAATGGCAGCTGCGAGTTGCAAGACGACTCGGCAACATCTTTATCGTCAGATGCAAGATTACTTTGGTTAATAGATGAACTAGGACTGCTACTATGACTGGTATTTTTGGGTATCTAAATTGTCATAAAAATACCATAATGAAATCATTAACCAAATGTAAGACACTGGTGATCATTGTTAACATGACTAAATACGGAGCTCATAGGGACAATTGTAATCGTGGTTACAATTCAAAGCAGTGCAGAAAGAGGGCGAGCAGCGTAACCAGTTATTTTTATATAATATATTTTTATTTTTGATAGAAATGTGTAGCTGTGGATAATAGGTATTGCATGACCAGAAAGAATAAAGTAGCGAACGCAATGTTGCAGGTACCAAAAGCCAGAAATAAAACTGCAAAAATTACTATACTACGCGTAGCCTAACATCCTAACAGCCTAACTACATGTAGCCAAAAAAAGGTATCACTAATGCTATTGAAATGAACGAATTGCATACTAAAATTGCAAATTGCTAGCTAAAATTACTGTGTACATATTAATGTATAGTAAGGCACAATGTAGTTTTGAGAATATACAGTAACTCAGAAAAACGAATAAAGAGCTTAAAAGTGGCGTATATAAAATAATAACTAAAACACAGGGTAGTAGGAACGGATGATTGTTTTTTCTGCTATTTTAATGCCTTATTTTAATTTCAACCACAGCATTTCACATTAAATGATACATTCTAAATACACATTCCTCAAATCGCCATTAAGATAACTAAATATAGTGATTCACCTGTGAACATCGGCTGTCGTTGCTACAATGGGAGTTGAGCTGTTGAATTAATGAAGTAATCTTAAACGTTAAAAAAATTACATGTAAGTATTTATGGATTAAATTTTTAAAAGGAACAGGTTAGTATACACAACATCTGTACTGTAGTATACACAACAGCTGTACTGTGTTTTAACCAGGCAATAACCCAAACTGAGAACGATGAAAGTAATGTTCTGGATTTTTGAAAGATGCATTTTCGAAATTTTAATTGGTACATTTACCAAATCAATCTTCTGATAATAGGCAAATAGGCTTGAACTACGACTAAGACGCCTTTCTTGCTTGGAGACCACCCAACTGACAATATTTTTCCTAATGGTATGCAATGTTTTTTCGTTAAGAACACGAGTTTCCAGGAAACACAAGGCTCTTTTATTAAACACTGGAAGGGAGGGCTATGCCATGATACAGACGGTTGTACTAAGCTGTCAAACGTTTGTTCATTTACCCAATTGTGTTTTCAAAACACATTTTCAATTCATTATGTGCCTAGATTAATGCCTACGTAGGCCCATATATTTTCATTTTAAAACCGTACTAGGTGACTAGTCCATAAAGCAAAACTAAGAAACTTCACTCCTCAGTTAACAGCGAAAGTAATTACACAACTAATAATTTTAGTAGTTATTGACTGCATTTTTCATACCAGGGAGCCTTGTATTCCATTTGAATGGTTCGCTGCTGCTGCTGCTGTGGCTGCGGTTTCTCCATGGAATTCATTTTTATGTCTATCTTCATCCTATAATAAAGAATATGAAATGCGTATTAAATGATTACTTGTCAAGGAAAGAAATTAATACATTAGCGCATGATTTAAAAGTACATAGGCACGATTTCGAATCATTCACTAGAACTAATAACAATTTGAACTATAAATCAGCTGGAACGAAAAAACAATATATTTTCTCTCAAACCAAGGCCTAAACAAGGCTGCTGGTTCTTCTGGTTACATTCACATATTCGCCTAAACAAGGCCCTGAGAACGTCGAATAAAGACTCGGTAGATATGCACAGTCCACCCACAACACATTTTCAATTATTTACTATCGTTTGATTAATCATTGTGTTAAAATGAGCATGTGCTACAAGTTCAAGGATTTCTAAGCATAACTTTGATTAAACAACTGCACCACAATAATTTCGCATTTATAATCCAGTTTTTCAAATAAAATTCGCATAAAGGACGTTCAAGGAAGGTTGGCAGGTTGTGGTTTGCAAAACCACTGCTGGACAGGGATGTCCCGATAGTCAGTTGCAATTCCCAATTTTAATATAGAAAGACTCCAAATGACCGAACAAATGACCGAAAACTGTTCGGATTTAATGCTGACTGTGTTATTACTAGTAAGTATCAGTCTTAATCGGATGTTGGCTATAATATTATATTTAAATTAACGTTATGTATTCTGTTGAATGTGGAAGCGATTTTCCAAATCGGACCAGGCATGCATGAGGGTGGGAGGGGATTGAGGGTAATAAAAACCAAATATATGTAAATATATATATATATATAAAGGACGTCGTAGATTT
>JAQIXS010001977.1:0-25460 GCA_034700785.1 Rossiulus vilnensis | reverse complement strand
TGTAGTTCTTTAAAAGGGTCTTCAGAATTAATGAAGAACAAGATTAAAAATAACAAATGACATCCGTATATGGATTCACGTTCTAATTGATCAGTGTCCTATTCTACAAAACTTTAGATATATGTGTACTAGAGCAAATTTTTATTTCAAAGCTAATAGTACATTAATGCAGGGTATTTGCGGCCTCTTGTAAATTCCTAATAAGTTACTAGGAAATTTCGATTACTAATACTTCTATGAAACACAACACTTGTAATTGGATCAAATTTACTTGTTAGGTATGGATAATTAGTTTTGTCTGTGGAACTCTGCAGCTTGTACCTTATCAATTCATACATATACAAGTAGAAGTCCATCACGGTTTGTTGAATAGGGCCCTGGAGTCAGTGGTTGTTTTTGATGGTTTTCATTGTGAAACTCAATTAAAGAGTTTTAATTCAAAAGGGTATATGTGTCAAGCGTTTGTTTGTGAGGTAATTAACATGTTTCGAAAATCCTTACAGACTTGAATCATACCTAACTTTATGGGCTCTTAATGGGTTCTTAAAGAGTTGGCTGTTAAAGCGTAAAGGGAAATACTGTAAACTAAACATGATTTTACGCATAAACCAAAATAAATTACACAGGATACGTTCCAAAACTCATTCAAAAAAATTAAAAAAATCACTTAAGTTGTTGACCTGAAATGAATTTTAATTTTAATTTCAAACTAATATTTCAGTACATAGGCTTAGTATTAAGGCAGTTGAAAAAAATTGAAAAACAAAAATACTTACAAGAATAAAGTTTGAATGGTCTGAAGATTCGCAAGACACCATAGTTGTCATTGGCATTACCTGTAGTTAGTTCTCAAATGATAAATTCACTTTAACTTAACAGAAAAATTATCAAGTTTGAGTTGATCATATCTACATGCATGTAACAGGATGTTCAGGGTTACATCATTAAACGCTGTGAAAAAGAGGGTGACTAAAGGAAATTATAGTAACAATAATGCTTTAATATTTTTTTCCAAGACCCATGCACTTATCTTGAAAATCCCATATGCTAAAGATAAAAAAGCATTCAAATTGAGACATGCATTTCAAATGTATTATAAAATGCATTTAAAATTATTACATTATCAAATTCAATACTATAAATACATCTGAAAATGTATTTCAATACATTTTGAAATGAAATACAGTCTCGATCTAAATGCATTTCTTTTGCATGTAGGATAACAGGTTTCATCAATTTTCGCCGTATGATGAAACATGAGGATATTAAGGTGTGGCGAATGGTTTTCAATTAATAGAAAAACTAAAAGTACTATCTGCTGCACTTTTACCCTGTTGATGACCCTGCTTCATAGATCATTTTGCATTTATTGTTTTTTTAAAATTTGATTTATTCGCTCATTAAGAAAATGACATAAGTGGGTTGCATACATCAGTCACCCTTATACAAAGTCTTTCAGTAAAAATAAATAAAATCTCGTTAATATTACAAATGCAAGGTCATAAAATTATTTCAAAATTCGATTCAACAATTATATCTAATGTTGCGGATTGTTGACACTTAGGCCCTTTTGAATTTCAGCTCTTCAATTTCCCTTCTAACCAATGTGTCTTGTATCGACGGACTCTTGGCTAATCCGCTTAATGCAGAAATTATAGCAGAATTTACCCACGAGAAGCCTTTCACAACATCAAGCTCGGCAGCGTTGAGCCGAAAGCAAACCGATTGCAGTCGCCAGATGCAAATCAGTCAATTTCGTTAATTTCGAGTGGAGTGAACACAACGCGCCCTCGAACGAAAATCGAGTAAATTGCGTTCGAGCAAGTCTTTTTTTTCCGCGCCATGGCCTGTTATCGAACGGCAATCTTGTAGCTAATGACACCGAGTTTTCCGCTCTGTTTGCGAGGTGCCAGGGGCGCAGTAACGAAGCTGCTAGTTGATCAGGGATGCCGTCGAATTCAGCAGTCATGAATGGAAGGTGCTCTGGGTTTTAAGTAGCGGCGTGGCCCGCTCTTAGGCCCATTGTGTCACACTTGAATCCCATTCGGATTCCGATTGTGCAGGCAAATACAGAGCCGGATGCGAAGGGGATATCGATCCGCTGTCAGGCTATTTTTAAAGGAATTTGCGTATGCGCGTGTGGAGGCAGCAGTTCACGCGTGACGCACCAAGGGCGCCGTGTTTTGGGCAAACAAAATACGCCATGGTTATCTGCAATTTTTTCTTCTTCTTCTTCTTCTACTACTTCTATTCCCAATCGCATCTGCTCACCAGTGCGTGCAAGAAGCATTCGCCGATAGTTCCAAAGTTTTATGAAATCCTCCTTCTCCTTGGCGACCTCCAAAACTCTTCGGATTGGAAAGATTTTGGATATAGAGAGGTGGAAGACGCTTGCAAAATGCTAACCCTCACCCTTGCCAGGTTTTATTTCACCAATTTCGACCACCTTACTTATGCGCTGCTTCACCTTTACGAACGAGCTTAGTTGCGGAAAATCCTTGAATGTGAGCAAAATTACAGGGTGTTTAAGAAATGACGCAACCTTAGAGGTAAGAGAATATACCACGTAACATTCATCAGGTGTACACCTGTATCTATGGTGAACAGAATGTAGCCATTGAAATTATTGATTTAAACTTAAAAAATAATAATATTAATTTACAACAAACATGTTCTGCTGAAAGTGATGTCCTGCAACCTGGATGCAGGTTGCAGGGCCTAGGTTCTTTCAATTCTGTACAGACTCAGGCTCACCCAGCGTCACAAAATTTAGCAATCAAGCAGGACATTATCGACTTATTGGGAAGTTCAGACGACGAAAACTTTCAATTTCAGGTACTTTATCACAAATAGATGAGATTTACACGCTAAATAATTCTCCACAATAAATTGCATCAATATCTTTAAAATGACATACATGTACACCGTAGTAACGAAACAACATAAAGAAATGATCTCTCAAATGAAACTATCATGTGGCAAACTCAGTTACATGCTTAAGTTTTTCTTATCATAGGTATGGATGGTGCGACCTTATGAATATTATGGCATTTCTCGAATTGAGTCTGTCTCAAAGTTTTATCAGTTTTTTTCTCATTTTACTTGTACATGTATATTGCAGCAATCCCAATCCAGTATATCATCTAAAAATGAAAAGGTGCAGTCTTTAGTCTTATTCTTTCACAATTTCAATACATGTAAGTGTTATAAGCAATAACGTGTCAAAGTTGAGATCTACTTCTTAATAAAACAATGCTCAAGTGCTTCAGCATTTATTTATTTCCAACTATCACTTGCTTTACATATCACTGCTATATTAATTTTTACTTTTTAGAGTTGATTTGCTACTACTCTCTGCATTTATTATCATGTGAAAATGTCTAGTGTATTTATATATATAAAAAAATCCAAAGTAGAATTTCCCAAGTTTGGAAGTTTGAATTATCGAAAAATCCCGCTTTCGGAGGTTCCAATTTGGATTTTTTCCACGTTTTTTTTTTCTTTTCTTATTGCAATAAATAAACGGGATATATCAAATGATATGAAATGCAGAGTGTAGTTATGGACGACCATTCCATCACGGGGAGAATAAATTTAGCCTTATAGTAAGTAAGTGATAAAATATGTGACAACCATTTTTACCGCGGTGGGCATCGTTAAAATGCTATGCACACTACGCCTATTATATTTAAGCGTAGAAATAAGTCCAATTTAGACGGAAATTTTTGGCAAACTGCTATTCATAACTCATGAAGACATGCATAAATCGTGAAAGCACCTCACTTCAGCAGTTTTACTCCATCCATCGATGCGGCAAATTCATACGAGATAGACTTTCTAGAACAATGCATGACGTCACTCTTTATGCTATATCAAGGATACGACATAAAAAAGTATAAAAAATTGCATGAACTTGAAAAATACCGTTATGCTACCTCCAAAAACGAGGTTTTCCTCTCAATGAAACCTCCGAAAATGGGCATTTTAATCAACCGGTAAATAAACAGGATACATTCAAATTAATAACTAGACCCTAATGGACAACCAATTCTAGATAGTAAAAAAATTAAGCAGCTACAATAACTATTTGAAGCCAAAATGTGTAATTTGTTTGCATGGGGGTTATCCTCTTTGGACGGCCCCAGTGCGAAAAAACTACAAGCGTTTTCGATAACTATTGTTTCATGCCTAACATTTGAACACATCAATTTCGCAATTCCAACACAACTTTCAGTGTTTCGAATAGCTCGCAACATAAATCAAGGTCCTACTGCACTGCGCCTGACAAGGCGATAAGCAAAATTTCATTTCCTCAAAAATCCCCTTGTTGAACAACATCTCTATTCTTATGGGTGTTGACTCCAACCGGTATCAGTTGTTTGTCCGTTTCCACGTTTTACTTTGCGATACGTGACAGCTTTTTCAACCGGGGAAGCCTGGCGGCCATCTTGAATTCCCAATCCCAACCAAATATCGATAGTGATATGAATTTTGCGCTGCAGGGCCCTGAAATACGTGATTCTAAAGTGACGCCGCAGCGCGTGAGGCTGGGAATAACGGTCACGTGTGACGCACACAAGGAATACGAAGCACTTCTGTAGTCCTTTGCGTGCGCTTTCTCACGCCCTGCCACGAAAATCATCATTGAGAAAACCACAAATGTTTCGGTTGGAACAGTTTCGTCGACGTCGCTCTTGGAAACCTAGCATTAGGTGCTTTGAGGGCGTGTTACACATCAGCTCCCTGCAATCGATTCTTTGTTTTAGTAATTTATCAACAGCTTATCATCTGCTTAAAAAAATAATTCAAATTAAGATATGGACCCCACATAATGTGTTAGCGTGCACACGCTTTAATGCCAGTTATTTTTTATACAAATGAAGAAACTAATTATAGAAATGAACCCATTAAGCTCATCTACACGCAATATTGAACTGAACTTATTAATTATTATCAGTTCAGTCAATTCGTTTAAAAGTTAAAGATTGTATATGATTCTACACGTGACTGGGCAATATTAAATTATAAAAACGTTGTTTTTGAATTTAATAGGCATTTATAGCTCGGGTGACAGCCACCTACATCATTGCTAAATTGAATTTCTAGCAGCTTAATGCTACCATTTGGAAGCAAGTTCTAACGTTTAATGGTATGCAAAATTCAAATAAGCTCGAATATTGTAATCCTATCCTTTTTATTCATATCCTGTGTGCCTCTTTAAAAAAAATCGAAAATTCAATAAAACAAAATTGCACAATTTTATAGGGGCGTATAGCATTAAAGCATAATTTCTGTGGGTTTTTTATTACGAAAAGCATGATTCATAAAGAAGATGAGCTCTAGAAAACTTCATGCATATTTGAGTCCAAAATAAAAAAAGGAATATTTAAATTTATATTCAGTAGCTTGTTTTCTTTATCATACCCGTTTAGCTTCATCATGACTTGTTCATTGCTCGTAAGAATTTTCCGTGGCATGAATGTAAACAGAATACTTATTTGGCACATTTCTTAGTTTCAAAAATAAACTCACCCATGATGTTGATTATTGCTTTCTCCCATGGATTTTTCATGATCAATGCATCATTTAAATCCCAAGCTGTTGCCCTAAAACGCTCTATTTTCCATCAGGGCGCTGCTGCTGCGCATGATTGCCAAAGTTTAGGGCGGGAAGGGGCTTATTTTCAGAATTCTTATCTAATAACTGTAATTAGCTACTTACAGTATCGGCGTTAATTAAGTCCTTTCTGAGAAACCTTCGATGCAGTAAGTACAGTGTTTCCCGTGCACTTCAATTCTCTTGGTATTTCATTCCAATTGCATGCGCCCTGATAAGGCAACGTCAAGTGGCATTGCCAAGCCATTAATTAATTAGACTCTTTAATATTAGGTTCGCATTGCTACGTTTTAGAAAAAAAATCGGTGAGTTCGTAATTTGAGGTTTCAGTAAGCGCTATTTTGTAGAAAAGCAAAGGCCTATCGCATCGAGTCTTCAATGTCCGATATATTTGAGTGAATCGACTTAATGAGTGTTAAGTACACTTAATACCTCACATGCACATGACTGCAATATGAGACGATACGCATAAATGTAAACATGTATACAAATGATGCAGATAAGTCCCAAGTGTCCCTCAAAGATGGCAATATGTTGGAAAACTGTGGGTTGTATAATGAAATGAATGTTGGTTTTATGGTGGGAAAATAAAGGTATTTTCCAATTATATAGGGCCTGATGACATAAGCAGTGAATTACCATGTAGTACTGGTAATTGAATCTATGAACTCAAATTACTTAGCTTAATTTTGTCTCTATCAGATGACACTTTTCCAAGTATTAAATTTAATGTGATCAACTTCTTTGTGAAAGTTTGAATTTATTATTGATTTTGTAATCTAATTTAACATGGTTATCTTGTAGGTTACATTAGATACGGCTTACTGAGAGCATATTGCAAACTACATGCACATAGGATATTGTAGCAACCAACACATGTAACTATATTTCAAATCACATACCAGCAATAGTGGAACCATTATTTCCTATACATGATATATATATCTACATTTAAATTATTGAGTTTCTTTTCCATTAATGCACGAAGCTTCCTATCACTTATACATGTACAGTTCATGTCTCATTACGTATACATGTATGCACGCATAAATGGAAAAAGATATGTATTTAGGTAAATACATAAACGTTAAAAACGATAGGCCATACTAAGTTTATTTTACTTACGTAATTTGTATTGTGACGAAATAAACGTATTTTCATTTGAAGAGAAAATGTAATAAGGGCTATATTGCCTCGACTAACAAATATGCATTGCTTTTTCATAATCAATATCAAGATCATTCCTGGCCCCTTATTCTTGTACACCACCTTGTACATAGTTATCCACATCATTAAATGAATCTGAAAATTCGTTAAGTTAATTGAGTTATTGAATTGCGACGACCATGTGTTGCCATGGCAGCGTCATTCATTCTCAAGTCCCAATAGCGCTAGTTTGTGCCACAACATATAGAGGAAATCTCGCATTTTTCTCATATTTAACTCTGCAAAACTTTCCCATTACGTTATCATACATCGAGACCTCTTAACCTACGTCCTGCAATATGCACAAAAGCAGTCTGGCCGACGGGGCTTTTTCGATTTATTTCCCCTAAAGCAATTTTGGTAAAAGAAAAAAAGATCCCGAGTTTCCACGGGTCGACGAAGAGAAGGAAGAGTTTTTATCATAACAAATGACAAAAATCGATTTTTGGAGGCTGATATATTATCAAACTGGATATTCCGCTCTGGAGAGCTTCCTGGTAATCCAAGTCCTCCCAACACCCTTTACGCAACGTTATGAAATTGAAAGGCCCTGTGGCGAGTGCCTATGGTGACCACTTGCTGCACCGGAAATCCCACGTGGACGCCTCTTCCTGGCGCTGCAGAAGATGAGGTCTGCGAAGAGGCTTCTGGAAAAGAGCATTGAGCTTATGCTGCCAACCATTGCCCTTAATAGCTGCCCTTGTTTGTTGTTTGATTTTTAATGCATCTCTGCGTTGGCCATTCCATGGGCGTAAGCGTAACATGAAACTATTTTCCATCAAAACGGCGCCACTCAAGTGAAAATATTTGTGAATTAGCGCCCAGTGTGGGGACTTTTATGGACTTTTTATAGCCCGTCAGTAAAAACGGAATCGAAGCCAGAATTTTTGATTTTATTACGCATTAATGAAAATTTATACAGGCCTAAGCATCCTGAAATTCAGTTGTATTGCTCGGAGCCTTTGAAAATTGCATTTTCGTCGTTGCGCTTGCAAGTAGTGCCATTCGATCAAGATTAAATTGACTCTTATTTCAGCGGGGATTTGTTTTTCTTATTCGTCTAATGACCTGAAAGCTCGACAAACTCAGCGCTAAGCTTGCTCATATTGCATCCTTTTTTTCCGGTCTTGTTTTTAATTAAAAACATAGGTTTACCATTTGCCTGGATATAAATAATGCATTATCGTTTTTTATGTCATGCAATACTTGCTGGTCTATATTCCTGTCAAATTTTCTATCGGTGACAACAAGTGTCAGAGGAAGTAAACACTGCCCTATCGCTGTGCTGTAAGCTGTAAGATTTCCAATTCTGCAGATCTTCTCATATTTACACCAGATATGATTTACACGTGGGTTTAGCTTCTTCGACGGGTGCACATGTACATGCATATAAAAACGATACACATATATTGTCATACATTTACCCATACACAAAAGAAATGCGTTTATGAAATGCATGTAGATTGAGACAGTGCATTTCCAAACGCATTCTAATGCATTTTCAAATGTATTTAGTAATGTAATTAACAATACAAATTTTTAATGCGTTTTAAATTGTATTGCCTATGCATTTCCATTGCATATGGGTGTACCGATTTAATGTGAATTAAGAATTTATTTTGAAAAAAGCCACGCTTCGTGATGCCCACCATGCAAATAAAAAAAACCAAAAAAAAACCCATAGATCTTTGCTTCAAATTTTTGCTATAATTGCTGGAATAATTTCTCTTGTAGAAGTGGTTGCCCACTAGGGTCTGAGTTATTTTTTTATAATTTGAAAATGTCCCGTTTAATTATAAAAAAATTAAATAAACTTAAAAAAACCGTTATGCAGCCTTCGATGTCAATATTCGGAGGTTTCAATTGGATTAAGAATCGGTTTTCGAAGAACGCAAATTTTCTCTCGCATAGGTCATTTTCAAATAATGAAAAATAACCTGGATCCCAGTGGACGGGAAAAAATAAATTTAGCATTTATAATAAGTATTTAAAATAGTGGATAAAGCTAATGTTTTTGCATGTTGGGTATTTATTGGGTCGGGCTTAACCTAAAAGAATAAAGAATGTAGCTTTCTTGTAATCAGCTTGGTCATGTATATACAAGGTATTTTAATGCTCCCCCATTTTGCTATGCGTGCCTTTTGGATGTTCCCAAAGGGTCGCACCTTTTCCGTTAAAAAATCCATTAAGTTTTTCTGGGGACTTCTCATGGTTTCTTTAGGTTTCCCCCCCCCCCCAGAATCGAGACAAACGAACAAGTCAGCTTCTTCTCTTACGTCAA
Organism: Rossiulus vilnensis; assembly: GCA_034700785.1. Classification (NCBI taxonomy): domain Eukaryota; kingdom Metazoa; phylum Arthropoda; class Diplopoda; order Julida; family Julidae; genus Rossiulus; species Rossiulus vilnensis. Next base: position 16,357 of record JAQIXS010001977.1, on the reverse strand, counting down.
TCTTTCTGTATTATTAATCGTTCATTGCATTTTTCATTTAACTAGATCAAAAAGCGTGAAATTAGCTTCTAGCATTTGACGCCAATCGGGAAATCAGGCGTAATTCTTGGGGTTTTGTTGTGACAAATCACACGCTGTTAATATTAGCTTTAATCAGTCATTAAAATTACAATTTGTTGAGTTCTGTTCATGTTAAGAGTTCAGAATGCATGTTTTTACATGCTGAGCGTTTTCTTTTTCAAAGGCTCCATTAAATAAATCCACGATTTTAGCGTGACAATTGTTTGGTATTAGCATGAAAATTGTTTTATATTTCACGTACTATCCCATAAAAAGTCACTCTTATAGTAGATTATTGTTACTTATTTCCAAAACATATGAAAACCTTTAACCTTTTTCCTATAGTTTGTGTACAGTATACAACTGCAGTTTTGTAAAAAATCTTAGAATTGTTTGGCAGATAACTCTTTTCAAACTTTTTCATTTTATGCGGGAAATTTTATGCGGTAGAACATGTCTTTATTCTGTTATGTTCGAAAAGTAATTTCAGATAGAAAAGTTGGCCAGCCAACCTTATTTTTTTGCAGTATTACACTCATTCGAATAAAAATGTCGGTGTATTATATTCAATTCAATTGAACCCAGTACTCTAGAGTAGGAGGTTGCATCAATATATTTAACAATGTATAGTGCATGGCGTAAAAATATGTTAATTTGCACATGTATGTTTTGCAATTACACGTGGTTATTAGAACTCTTCAATGCTTGTCAACCTAGAGTAGACTTGCCATAATTTCTTAGCATCAAACCTGAAAATACATATAAAATGTCCTTGTTTGCGATTTAAAAACCGAGATAAGTTTTTTAACCAAACAAAATCCAACACTTCATTGGAAAAGGGGCTATAAGTACACAATAACTATTGTAAGAACTTTTCACACTTCTAATTAGCATACTGCTAGCACTAACCTTTTTTTAAAACGGCTCATTGTTTCGTAAAATAATTCATAAAAATAAAATTACGATATATTAATCATATACTACTGATTCGTCCATTTGAAACTGCCTTATGAGCATATTATCTTACATCATATTTCTTACGCGTAGTATCTATATGGGATCTGCTTTATTTTTGCTCTCAATTTTTTTCAAACTTACGAACTAACATTAACATTGTAAGCTTACCTACTTGTATGTTGGTACAAATTTATACAAATACTATTTAATGCGGTGCCCATTAACTGAAAAAACGTGTGAGTATTCAATTCCAGGACTAACAGTGAGATAGTAATCGATTTACATTAAAAAATGGTGCTAGACTACGAAATTCGAACGCATATACGAACACTTGAATAAATAATAATAAAATAAACAGCGCACATTCATCATTGGGGAAAATTATAGATGTGAAAGGGTCTGTCACCTACTCAGTGTAACTTAAAGAGTGACTTTCTTCTGCCCAAAAGTCCCCGAATGACACCATTTTTTAAGCATTTTTATCCTGAGATAATACATTTTTCATCACACAGTAAGATCAAAGTTATATCTAAAGTTGGAATCATGTGACGAAAAATTGACGTTGTTTGGGATATAAATGTCATTGGTGTGCGAAGATATCATTTGACGACATGGATTATTCGTATAAACTAGGATGGTACGTGATATTTGGTGGGGTAGTCCAATTCTGAATAATGTATAGAAATGTCCTTAATGGATGGTATGTCCAAAGTGTGTGCATACTTGTTAATTCCGAATATCAGTTAAGGAAATAAAAACTATCAGGCTGTTTAAAGCACATACCAGAAGGGCTTCTTGGGAACCTATGATTATCGTCAAACAGAAATATAAAACGTTCTGGTGACAATGATGTCTTGAGAAAAATCTAACATTTCTGGCAGCAATAGTTGGTAGCGTGTTTAACAGGACACCAATCCTGGTTTAGATTTATAAACGTTGATCGAAATGCTCCCAATACACATACATGTATGACATGTCTAACTCTTTACTTCCTGGGGAGCATTGTAAAAGCATGCATTAAATAAATGCGTAAAAAACACCAATGCGCTGCTGCCCTATTCACCAAAGAGAAGCGGGCTTTTAATGTTTATTGGGGGTACAATACTTCAAACGTTTTGGGAAGAATTCGGGAGAAAAGCACAAAATTGTTCCGCTATATACACGTAAGTGTACGTTTATGTTTTCGTAATTATACGTCAATGAGGTACGAAGTTTGAATTTATTGTTGTTTGAGCAAAATGAAATTATTGCTAAAAATATTTTTTACGAAACTTAAGTTTTTCCCTCTCTTGCAAAGTTGATTTTCAGGTCCTTCAAGCGTTATGATCTGGCACCCTTTATTTAAAGAGAATCATGTCTCCATGTCTCCATCCCTTGTTAGCCATACCCACTTTGTAATACCAACTTGTGTATTAAATGTACCGGAAAATCATTCCAAAGCGGGCAATCGTGCTGCAGAGTTAGTGCTTACTATCATAGCAAGAAGAGTAAAGCTGCCTTTCCATCGTAAAATAGTTGGTTACTAGCAGTTCGAAACTTTGTGATCTGTAATAGATCGTGGATTGGGAAGCACTTTCGGAAATGAAGCATTTACCCCAGAGATTCAATTGCTGCCCCTATCTTTGGATTGTGATGGAAGCAAGAGCATGACATTCGCTCCCGATGGACATGGCGCCACTTTGTGTTGGGCCTCAGTTGCGCATCATCGAAGATGGGCTGCTTTTATTAGCATTTCCGGCTCTTTATTCCTAAAAAGAATTACACCAGTGTTGCATGCGTATCTGGAAAACGTTATCATTTATCTATGGCATAATTTCGCTAAAGTCATGCGTTGCTGCTACAGTATTTAGGGTTATGACTGGCTGCCCGAGGTAGAAGATAACATGCCCATCATTCACGACTGGCCCCAGAAAATATACCATCAAAATCCCTGAAAAAAGGTTATCTTGACACTCGCTTCTGTCAAAGACCAAATTTATGCATTCATATTTTCATCGAGTGAATGCGCGGTGAACACTCAGATACCGCTGCGTTAAAATGCATTCCATTCATAGCATTCATTTTTAGTTTTAGAGATATTCGAAAAAGTTAAGCTTAAGTATGCCCAATATTTTGCATTGCCTTGATAACAGACCCAATCAATTTTTCAGCATGAAATTAGTGCTTAGAACTGCACGAAAAACATTCATTGAGCATGCATTCGATAAGATTTACTGAAGTTACTAAAGGGATTTTGAGGTACATGTAGTTATAAAGCTGTAGCTTCATAAATATTTATAAAATATCTAATGAAATCAAATTTATGAATGATACATGTATGCATACATAATCTCCGAAAAGGAAATGGGAGATTCATACTCGTGCGAGCGGATACAAATCTTAGCTGAGCAGGAAGAAATTTATACCAGTGTTATATAAGTTAAAATGCCATTGACTCCTAGGTTTGTTTTCCTTACTTTCAGGGCTGCGTAAAATACAGTGAGGGCATAAGCATTTTGTTTATTGTGACAGCCAGGTCAAGCAATCCGGCGTATAACAATTGGTGAGGAAACGCAATTGCTTTTATTATATGGAGCAAGGTTTTAACACCTTTCATTCGAACTATGAGACACCCGTGTGACTATGGGTAGAAAACAATAGAATATAAACATCTTTGTGAAAGCTAAACAGCTCGATGGGAACATTTTTTAGACTTTAGGTGGTTTGTTGAAAGATTAGTAGCTGCCCTTAAATTAAATAAATTGACTATATGGATGACTGCACACCATCGTAGGTTCCATGATTGCTGTTTACGAGGTTGCAAAGTTACATCATTTGGGAATACCCTCAACTTACCACCAATAAAACTATTTTAAATCGTAAGAGAAAGTTGGCATTGGGCCGTTCCAAACTCATCTAGCCTTTCTATGCTTTTGCGAGTTATTCCATGCAATTTGATTTATGGACACTAATCATAGTCACAACTGATGTTTTATGATAAACCGTTTCATTCCAATTGTTTTCTCCTTGTTTAAATTACACTAAAATAAATGTGCACACATTACTAGCAGAAAACTAAGCATTTCTAATTAACGAAAAACTCACAATTGCGACTTAAGTGTCATCAAAACATGCGCAAGCACAGTCGCAATCGTTTAAAAGTCATTAAAAATAGTTTTATACAAGCATTTCATAGACAACCTGGATATAAAAAGCAGAAAATGAGAAGCAGCGTTGTTAATATCTGCTTCCCTCTGAGCAAAAGTGCAAAGCCATATAAAAATTAGATTGCAATATCACATAATTTTAAAAAGAATATATTAAAATTGAGGAAATTCGCACAATCCTTTGATTCAGAGTGCATTGCACCTTGAAAAATAAAGCGTGTCAATTATATAAATTCAGATTACCTGGGAGTAAATAAACATGCGAGCATATAAATGGTGCGAAATGATGGTCGGCTTGGAGAAACTATCTCTATATACTGATGCCATTGTGTTCCTGTTCTTTATCATCTTTTGCGGTCTTCAGCTGCAGTGTGCATGAGTAGCTTTGCAGCTATACTACAATTTCGTTCAAATGACAATGTAGACTTATTTTGAAAGCAATCCAAGTGGATGCTAATGTTAAACGTTTCCTTTCATTCACTCAGTTTATTTAGTGCGATTGACTTCCCTTTTTCAACACTACGCAGGGTTTATCCCAAAAAATCCATCAGATTACTTAATGCATAGAAACTCCTCGTCTTTAGTTATCCCAAGCGCCCTCGTATTCATGGAGAACCCATCATATGATTCACTTAAGAAATTTAAAATGAAGCTATGAAACAAGAAGAGGATTTTCTATGCAAAAAATATCTCAAAATTCTGTAGTATAGTAGTATTGCTCTACTGTTAAGGCCATCTAAGCCAGATATAGTACTTGCCTTAAACCAAAACAAGCCTCTATCTATGAAATCATATCTTAGACGGGTTAAACTTCGAAATTTTTAACTTCAACATGCAAATGTTTTTGATGTATTTTCCACCTAACGTAATTTTAACACATGTATTATCAGAATTACGCGTATATGCACGTTCTCTGTAAGGCATGGAAGAACCAAGAAAGTTGGTTATCGATCGGTGTACATGCATACAACGGCAATAATTTAAATTTCAAAATAGTGCAAGTTAGCCGCGTGTACTGGGTATTTTGAAACCCACTGTTAGTACACCGAATCCTGTTGATGTTACATTTATTTTAAGAAATGGGACTTGCCATAAGCGCACGTTTGTCTCATCAGCACATGGTAAACATTGTATTAAATTTATGTACGTTTTATCAACACCAAATTTGATATAGTCCTATTAAAAGCGTGAGCCACAAAAATAAGAGCCTATTAACATGCTCATTTAATAATCGCTTAATATGTTTGCAAAGGCGTTTTTAATGGGCAGCACGCTATGGTGAGATGTACATTTGGTGATTTCGAAAACGCACTAAATATTTTATCGGTTTATTTGCTCGCGGGAAATGAGAAGAATGAAATCCATACACGTTATTGGTAAATTTCTGAACGGTTTTTCCCGTTTAAAGTGATTTTATGTAAATGTTATGCGTTCAGCGGAGTTATTCTGTTTAGTTGGACCGATTTGCTACATGTTAACTGTTCTAAATTAGAGGTAATTTTGTAGATGAGAATACGTTTTGAAAATGTTTTTTTCTTTAAAAGTGAATCCTGACTATCTTTTCTCGATTTACGTTTTCGAAAATTAAATTTGCATATTTGAAACTTGTTTTTATTATTATTATGAAGCCTAGTGTGAGCACAGAAATGCATAAAGAGTGTGGAACCCTCAATTTCCAACAAATAAATGACATCATGCACATTAATTTAAAATACAATCAAATTACATTGAGAGCATTATTAAAGCTCCTTCAACTCTGATGTTCAAATAAATCTGTGATATGACATTTTAAAAGATTGAAAAAAGTTTAATTAAAAAAATGCGTCGTTATTTGTCCACATCTTTTGTTAAGCTTTTTTTCTATGATGAAAGTATTTTTTTAGTATTAGCAATCTCAGTTTTCGTGTGCGCATGACACCATTTTAAAATGGATTTTCGGATTCTAGGAGAAGCATACACTAAGGCCACTGCTTTATTTACTGAATTTTTTTTGCCGGAGGCATCATCCACTTTGAAAGATGGAAAAATGGAAATTTATTATTGGAAAACCTTTAGACCATTACTTATATAGAGGTTTGTGTGGAAGTTCTAGGAATGCACTTGATGTGTTTTCAATGTTTGCGAAGCACAATACGATTCCTAGGCTTACAGCTTATCGCTTTGACATCAATATTCAAGCGGCTTTTCGAAACTTTCTTCCTATTGTGTCAAGCAAATAAAGCCAAAAAAATAGCTTATTTCAAAATAAGAGCACTGGGAATAAAAATATATCAAGGAAGGTCAATTTAAAGCCCATTTTCATGCTTCACTAAAGCAGTTCTAACGTTGTTTTTTGCGAATATCAGATTTTTTCAATTTCGGATTTAGATATTTAATAAATAATGATCATTTTAAAGTATTTTTGCAAAGCTACTCTTTAGATATGCTTTCATTTCATCGTATATTGATTACCAACTGCGTGCTATCTTGGTTGGAATTTGTTTTGAATGTACGTCTTTACCAACGAGCTGCACAAACTGCTTGACTAGGCCTGAATATAATGAACATAGCCCGTCAGTAAAAGGCAAGCATAATCAATATTATCATTTGAAAAAAGAATAACCTGCGTTCAGAAAATGCACATCATTTCTGAGATTTGGATGAGAGTTAAAATGTGTTAAATGTGCAGTGGGTTTCAGGGGAACCCGTATAAATTCAAGTAGAATTCTGTTTAATAATTAATTTTGTGAAAACATGTGAATTCTTTTTACGTAGAAAAATGTAAGAATAATACATTTTCAAAACATCATTTGAATGACTCGCATTACAGCATAAAAGAGTTACATGTTGGAAAATAGTTAAGTAATACATGTAGATGTTGTTTTTTTATTAGTGAAAGATTAAACGTACTACAAAACCATATAACATTCTGCAAGTTGTCATGCATGTATAATGCTGGTACAGTGCATTTTACATGAATTAAAATTAGTTAAACTTTATGCATGTTTTCAATTCTCTCTTTTAATATTTTGGCACCTTTACAGGGGTCGTATTGGCAGGTTGATGATTGGATCCCATACTGTGTTCCAAAACATCTAATATCCACTTAACCAGCGATAATGGGATTTGCAAGATGGTGCAGAGACAGTAGGGACAATAGTTTCAGTACATTAGCTTTGGTGCAGCAATTCACCCAAAAAATAAAAATACATTCATTCGCGTGTTTTTCATATGCGTATATACTGCATTTACATCTAAGAATAACAGCGCTTTAGAAAATACTGCCGCTTTTGAGACTGGCACATATCGTTGCAGCATGTCAGCCATTGTTATAGAAAGACATAAAAAAATGACGACATCATTTGCGTATTTTGTGTCATAAAAACGAAAATTCGTGTTGATTTAAAGGAACCATCAGATCTGCGATTCTCCTTTAAAGAAACTCCGGGTAGTGCGGGGAAAATCAGGCAAACTTCCGTTTATGAAATCGCGCATTTGCTGCTAATTAACTCTCGCGCATCACTGCGAGACCCTGCATATTTAAGCAGAACGTAATGGGGTGCCGTGCGCAATTTTGCGCGCGTTGGATAGCCAGGGCAACTGCGAGTGCTTTGCAAGTAATTATTTTAATGGCACAATTTAGCTCGAGCATAAAATGGGCTCAATTAGTAGCCATAGCGCAAACGCAGCCAAATCCCTAGTGGTCAGCCGGAAATCCATATTAGAGCGGTGGATCGGCGACCTGCAACAAAAACTAATCTTCCAAACACACATAAAGGCGTCGACACATTTTCAATTTGACCATAGGCCTACTGATGCGGTTTTTCAAATGTTGTGGAGCGAGTGAAACATGTGCGCCGTTCATCAGATGGCACAGAGCCTTCCAATCTGAAACATGGAAGAAGAGCAATTGGTGCTAGGGAATCGTCATTTTGCCAGAGTTTAAGAGCACGCAGCCCCAGTGGATATTTTTCTGTTGCATTATTAAGTTTATGCAATGGTTGGCAACAGCATGTTGGATGAATCCACACTCAATCCAGACGTGGAAAGTTGGAAGTGAAAAGTGCTAGGTTGTGCTGCTCTACATGCAGGTTGCGACCAACTCTGGACTCCTAAATTTGAAACGAAACGAGGTATATCACTCTAATTTGGTTAACATAATTTTAAGCGAAAGCAGCTAGGGCGTTGAACCTGTTATTATAATTCACTTATGGAACTCAGCCTATTCGGATCTATACTATTGGTCCTAGTTTCTACATGCCATTAGATGATGAAATTCACTTCTAAAACTAGTCTTAGGCTGCAAGAAATTCAATTTAGCAATGATGCTGGTATCCATAATAAGGCGGTGGAATCGACCAAAAATCGGGTTGATGGATTACACCTCATCAGGTAGGGTACTGAATTGCATTGAATTGAATAATGCAGCACGTTAAGACTCCCTCCTCTTCCCCTCCCGCATGCGCACTGCAAATCAAAATAGCTAAAGAAAAACTGATGCATCTGTTATTTCGAAGAATTCCCTGAGGAAATCCAATTTAGTAATCTTGAATCAGAGCAAAGATGAAAGATAAGAAAAAGATTTTGAAAGAAAATAGAGATGCATTCGTTCGTCTTATTTCTAGGGTAGAGTTTAAGATGCTTTCATTTGCAATGCGAAACTAAACAAATCAAAAAAGAAAATTACCCCTGGCGGATATTTTCGCAAAAATGCGTTCTAATATCTCATCATTTCTTATCAACGTTTTCCAACAATTTCGATCATGCATGCTGCCATTGATGATTATTATGTCTCAAAACTACTATTAAAAATTACCATCTTTTAAAAATATAATTTTAAAAAATGTCAGCGTTGGTGATTTAGGTTAACACCTAGAAACCTAATCCGTAGTTATAATTTTTAATATTATTAGTGTAATTCAGCACATACTTCATACTTGTAGCGTTGAACTCAACATTTGAAAAAATAGTTACTTTTTCCTACAGCGGCCTTTCAGTGTGATTACCACTTGATCATCTCTTTAATTTTAGGGGGTAAAAACGCCTTCGCAGAAATAGAAAATAATATTTGAAAACTTTAAATTTGAAGTTAGTATATAATACATGTATGTATGAATACTGTGAATATATGCAAATATGATTGCATAGTCATTTTCCGATTATGTTGCTAAAGAATGAGCATTAATGTTGCTGCTGCTACGTAGAGTACGTGATATGTTGCAAAAGCGTAAATTATACGAAGACATTATGTATTATGTTGAAAATATTTTTAACCCTACTTAGCATTTAAATGTTGCGGCCATTACGTTTTGCTTAATGCTATTACTATTTGATGTATGTTATTACTAAATGATAGTTCTTTTATCAGGTTATTTACTACTCGAGCGTTGCAGTGAAATGTTGAATTGAATTATTAAACAATGAAAAATGGACGTTTTACAGCTTTGATGTGTATCATGCATGTGGAATTTGTGGTCGTAAGCTAATGCTGATAATAAGCACCATACGATTAAAAATAGTTGGTACTTTAAAAAATGTTCAACATTTGGGCATGCCGTTTGGGTTAACATAGTGGGTGTCGATCCTTTGTTGGATCCTATTTAAAGCATGATTTTAAACCATCACATGTCCCAACATAGTTCCAGCACCAAGGAAACCAACATCATCTTACTCATTTCATGTATTCCACTACAACGTATTACCATAAACTATTATGCCAAATTCAGTTAGTTTGTAAGAATTCAACATGTTTGACTTTAAATTAAATATGCATTAATTATGCATAAATTATTACGAAAACAAATGTGATGCAAATGTGAACAAAAGTGACAAACGTTAGACTCACGTTTAATTGATTCAACAAATTTTTGAAATTATGCAATATACATGCAATTATGTCATGCAACTTATATGTAGCTCAACATGTTGAAGATCAAATTATTATCTTGGATAATTCACAGTAATAGTGGAGATAAAGGAATCTTTTGGGATATTCTATATTCATTTGAATATTTTCGTGTGCGTACATTATTTGCAATGGCTGTTATTCGTAAATCAAGACAGATCTACCCCAACTTTTAATGCTCGTCCTTTACGTTGTTATAAACGTCTCGTTATTTTCTTTCTGATAGCATTATGTAAATCTGTAACATTTGAAATAAGTGAACCATAGGTCACGTGGAACTCGCCCAGCACATGAGTGCTATACGCACTGTATCTCTAAGAAGATTAGCTTCACTTATGAGCATAAAATTCGCCAGCTGTAAGCCTTTCAGTGCACTTTAGTCGAGCCTATAAAATAGACGCATATTGTGCATTTTCTCTGCAAATAAATGTACTTAGCGCTTGTGGTAACAGGACGTTATTATCCCAATTTAATTTGTTCGCCTTTACACTACTTATAATAGCTATTTTACAGCTAAACTGAACTCTGGTATTTGCTGTTATGGCAAGGATCAAACGAAAAATAAATTATCGAATATATACATTAAGTATGTACAGTGCATTATTGCCATTAACGATGCTTTTTTTCTAAGTGTCAGCCTGTTTATATAATAAAAATTGCCAAGCTTGAATCATGTGATGTAAACGTATTTATGGGGCTGAATGTTTTCAATATTACTTAAATTAATGTATGATTGCATGCACCCAATACTATCCTTCTGTTTAACTCATAAATTGTAATTTTCTAATAATACAGAGTAAAAAACGATTATATAGCATGCAATTTAAACGTTTATTCAAACATAGTATCAATAGTTTTTGAAATTTTCAATGTTTTCCTAAAGTTTTTCGAACAAATATGTTTGAAAAAGTGAAGTTTATTTTAGAAGAAGAAGAAGAAGAATCAAGCACTATAGGATCTACCCGTTCTGGCTATTTTGTGATGTGGATGAATAGGCCTACAGAGAATAAAAGGTTTAAAAGTTATAAAAAATTGAAAATAAAAACATAAAAAACAAAAGGAATATGAAGAGTGGTTAGATGAGATGTGAATGGATTATGATACTCGACTTAGTTTATAAGAGGGGGTTGGAACTCAGCTTGGTTACCCGAGCGCTTTAGGTTGGCTCTTACTGGAGTTCCAATCGGTGGTTAATGGGGCATGAGAGTCATGTATATAAAAAATTGTAATTTTCAAATGGCCTTCTTATCAAGGGCTATAAGGACTATTTGAAAAATTAAAAAGTAAGCCTAGAAGTTTATTTTAAATTGTTTGTTATAGGCCTAAGCACAGGCATCGTCATTAGCAACGCTTATAACAACAAAGGTGACATTTACATGTAAGATCCGAAGCTTGAAAACATTTCTCGTAAAATTAAGCTCAACCACCATTAGTGGATCTATAGTTTAGTTGTTAAATTTTATCTTTTTATGTTTGTCACTCCTAATCCATCCCAGTATTTGGATCGAAATTGGTTTAAGCGTTTGCGTCATTCATAGACTCTGTAATTGCATTAATCAATTCATGTTGTGTTAGAAATGTTGCATCTGACAGAAGAAAAACTTTATTGGTGGCGTGTTTATGAGAAGGTCGAAAGTAGATTCGCTGTGGCATGGCGTTGCCTTCCCCAATGCATGATGGTGCTTGAGTACATGTACAAAACTAAATTAATTATGATCGACCTTCAAAATAGGGCGAACAAAAGTCTTGCATAAAGTCGCTCTAAACGCCGAACGTCGCTAGTGCACTTAATAAAATCAATATCTGTTAAATTGAGCCATGAATAGGCATTTTTCCTAAAGAATTAAGTAGCTTTTAGAATAAGCTGGATGTATTTCTTGTTTTTTTGTGTTAACTTAAAACTCATCCGAAAACCTTCGGCCCATCAATATTTTGAAGTGCTTAACATATCCCCTAGTTTGTCTGTAATTGTTTTATGGTTTTAGGTACAAAATGGAAAATTAAAGTGGCATCAAAGTCAATTCTTAACATTAGCAAAACCACTCGAATAAGCATATGAAGTTATGGCTTTTAAGCACATTGTACATGAATACAAAAAAAACAGATATCAGTAATTATCAAAGGTTAGAAGAAACTAAATATCTCGGTGTTTAAATTCGTGGTTTTCTTCCAAGATATTCAAAATTTTCCAATTTAAAATAATTGAAGAATAGGAGATTTATAACATTATATTATTTATAACTTAGATTGAATAGACTTCATTGAATTTACTCGTTTACTGACATATTTTGTTGCCGCATGCTTCTCCAAAGTTGGTAAATACACATTTATACAATTCGTAAGTTAAAATTAGCTCTCTGAATATATAAATCTGAATATTATCGTAAATTAAATCTTACTTTAAATCTAAATAAGAATTGCTTACTTATAGAATGCATAGGAGAAATTTGTATATTTCAGCTTTCTGATACTCGCCAGCTGAATAGCGGAATAAATTTTAATAACATTTTTTAACACAAGGAGCATTGTATATAGAATACAACAAACAAAGTTAATTTTAATTTACTATCGCTGCGGGCAATTTTAGACGTCCTAGCTCTGTTCTATATGTAGTAATAAATTTAAAAATGAGCGTATGTCATTAGAAAACAATGTCCAATAACTTTTAGTTTTAAATCTTTATTTTGAGATACTGTTTTCACCAATCTTTTGAGAAACAAGAAAACCACGCAGACGAAGCCTTAATGCGTGCAGTAACCTGCGTCCAACATGAGGTGCATTACGAGTTCTTATTTGAAATATTAATCACGTGATATTAATATCGTTGACTGATTAGTCGAACGCCCTGTACAATATTTCAACTCGGCGCACAGTATGGGCTTATGATAAGATTAAATGTATTCAGGATAGCTGATTTTTTCCCTTTGTTGATTTTATGCAAATTCCGAGAGTGTGCTAGATAGGAAGTCAGGCGATTTCCGGGTCGTGGACAAAATGACCTCCCACATCACCGCTTGTTTGCATTGAGTTGACCAGAATCGGTTGGGGGCTTGCCATGGCAATACAGGATTTTCAGTCCATAAATGTGCTAATTGTATACAGCCAGAGATTGCAGCCCTCCCGCGTAAATTAGGCCTGGTTAATAGAAGGTATTGCGCAGCCATAGCAACGCCATAAATGATTTTTGGCGATCATTAGCTCTGTGTAGGCTTAAAAAAACACAGAGCCGTATGTCGAAGAGCATGAAACAAACTCAATAAGGCGACCGGCGATAACTGTTATTGGTTTTCATATTTGTCAAGTGCAGTTTATTGTCAGGAACTGAATTAGGAACGGGGTTTGGTGTGCTGTTATTGGGGCCACCCACTGGCCTGCGCTTCATGCAATAACGTCCACTGGCATAGTTCTTTGATATCAACACCAGCCATAAACGCCATAGAGTTCTGGCTAATTGTGACTTAATTCTAATAAGGCTTCAATTGTAATTCATTTATCTAATTACAAGAATGACACTGTTGACATATGGGATCGTCGAAGCCTTCTTGGTGCTTTTGGTGCGATTCTGGTCGATGTAATCAACTGGAAGCAATAAGTCGGTTTTGGTCAGAAATTAATTTCGTGAGCTGGGCATGCGCCAAATGGAAAAGCGCTTTAATTGCAATCTGTCCTTGATGGGTAAACAATACGCATTGTTATTTATTTTCTCTGAACGGATCAAAATTGACTTTGGCACCAAGTATAATAAGTGCGCCTTGTCAAACTTTGTATACTCATATAGATACAGTATATGCGGATGGTTATTGATTAAAGAGATCTGCATTAATTAATGCAAATGATAAGGGGTGTTTCGTGAAGATACAGGAAGATGTTCAAATAAAATTGTCAAGGAACAGCGTGCTTCTAGGCGAAAATACTTGGAAGATTCATAAACTATTTAATATTAAGCAATGCGTGTAATTTACAATGTGGTTAATAATTATTGTTGGAGTTGTGATGGTCTATAGATATAAAACCGAAAGCCACCACATAAAGCTGCTCACGACGAAATAGCATGTAGCACATACAGCATATACAGTTTTACTTGACAACACCTTATTTGCTGCAGTGATTTCTGGGAGCTAATATGGCGTCGGTGTTCGAAACGGTGAATCAATGAATTGAAATCAACTTGCATATACTTTGGCTTTTTGAAACGAAGTCTGTTTTAACAACGCAATATCGTTACTGAACTCCGTATGTAAAAGATCCACCTTCAGATAATGCTAGTTGATTTATGTGGGCTTCGAGTAAGCACTTCATTAATTTGATTCGGACTTCCCGCTTTCTTTTTTACCCGCTCCATTTTGAATACTGACGTCGGCAAATAAGGTCTTGCTAAACAAAACTTTTTGAGTAACGCTTTCGTACACTTTCTTATGCGGTTGCTTTCAGTTTAAGATCTACACCCTGGAGAAAAGAACAGTATGTACCAGTATAAAATTGTACTGATATATGTATAAACCATACTGATACCAGCACAAATGTATTCTGATACCATTACAAATGTACACTGATACCAGTGCAGATGTGTACTGCTACCAGTACAGTTGTGTACTGCTACAAGTACAGATATACTAATCAGTATTTGGTGTTTACGTCAGTACAGATGTACTGATATAATATAAAAATGGTTAATGTATAAAGGGTAAGTATACCAATGTATAAGGTGTAGGCGGCCAATGTATAAAGGGTAGTCAGCCAAAGTACAAAGGATAGTCGGCCAAAGTTTAAGGACAAGTGTGGTTAATGTATGAAGTGTAGGCGGCCAAAGTATAAAGGGTAAGCGTGGCCAATGTATACAGTGTAGGTGGCCAACTTTTAAAGGGTACGGGTGGCGAATGTATAAACGGTAGGCGGCCAAAGTACTAAGGGTAATCAGTGAAAGTATAAAGGGTAAGCATGGAAAATGTATAAAGTGAAAGTGGCTTAAGTATAAAGGGTAAGCATGGCCAATGTATAAAGGGTAGGCGGCCAAAGTATAAATGAATGGCCAATGTTCAATGAATGGCAACATTTAAATGACCATCTAAAAAGTAAAACTGCTTATGCAAGACCACAAAAGAGCAGTCAGATAACAGGTCCCTAATTAACATTCCTTCCTTCAACATCCCGGGATATCCAGACAGAAGGGTGATGGACTTGCAAGCCGATGGTCTTGGGTTCGTGTTCCAGATTTTCTGATTTTCTGATTTCCTTGACCATGTCATATTTCAAGCGTATATGATGCATATAGCTGAATGAAATGACGCCGTGCAAGGAGTATGCCAGCTTTGAAAAGTTGAATGACTTTTAAGTTGCACTTTCTTGACCGCTGCTAAAATGAGTGCTTGGGGTTGTTAAGAATTGCTCTGGCTTTTCTCAGCAATTATGAAACAATTGTAATGATCAATATATTTTCTTTATACAAGTTTGATAATTGGCTAATCAAGACCGCCGAAGTTCTTATTAGACATTACGATCACTGGTTCACAGTAGTGGTCGAGAAAGTGCACGATCAACATTTAACGTTTATTTTGCGATACATGTATTTCATTTAAAATTGTGATTCAATTTAACTCAGCACCTTACTAGCAACAAGTGATATCCATCAACCCAATATTATTCGGTGATTGCCACCTCAATGGGGTGTACACCCACATCAATGTAAAACTGAATTTCATGCAGCTTTAATTTAAAACTGTCCTTTGGAAGAGCATTCCAACGTCGAAAGGCATGCAAGAAAAATGACCAATAGTACGGATCCGAATGTGCTCGGAGTTTGATAAGTGAATTGAAAACGTAGTTTCTACCACCCCCTCCCATTCTCCCATTGTAGATCTTTGATCATTTGGGTGACGCTCGTTTCACTGGTATTTACCAGTTACAAATCTAGCACCTCTACGCTGCACTATTTCTAGCTCCTGCTTCCGACCATCCCTATAAGGATTCCAAATTGGACAGCAGTACTCTACTAAAGGTCGGACTAATGATAAATATCCAATCTATTTAACTTTTGGAAGACTATTTCGAAAAATTCTTTGTGCAAATCTTAAGGCGTTGGTTTGCCACTCCAGTAATTTTATTGATGTGTGTATCTCAGCGCATATTGGCTGTGATGGTGATTCCCAAATATTTAATTGATGAAACGACTCTAAAAGGAACACCCTCTAGCTTGTAGTCTGGTGTTGTTTTCGCTCTTTTGCGGGAAATCCTGATGACCAAAGAATTGTCTTTATTGCGCGTAAGCTGCCATATTCTGCACCATTCTGATAAGAAGTCAAGATCCCTTTGC
>JAQIXS010001976.1:0-25474 GCA_034700785.1 Rossiulus vilnensis | reverse complement strand
AAAATCCCCAGCTTCAAATACTCCATCATCCCTGGCAGCATCCTTTGTGATTCCCCAAAGTTGGTATGATGTCATGTCGAGTGAAAAGGATGAGTCCGTGTGAAAAAGAAACCAAATTCTAGGAAATGTTGAAAATGGCGTCGGCAGAAGGTATCAAGCAGATCGCGTTCCTCGTGTGCGTTTGTCCCCATGCCATTTGGGAGCCATTTTGCCATCTTTTCAAAGGCCTTTCATGTGTTCTCCAGGGACGTTTCAGCGCTGCTCATTTCGTTCCTGTTTTGTGCATTCACCAAAACCGTCCAAAAAGACAGCGGAAGAGGAGAGGAGGAGGAGGAGGACAGGTAAGAAGCGCCCTCTTGGGTCTCCTCCTCCCCCGCCTCCTCCACAATGCCAGCCTTTTGAAGCCGGTTCAATTTCTCCAAAAAATCCTTGTATCAGAGTCGTCTTTCTCGGCATCATCATCTCGGTTTTCTTTCCGTTTTCCCTCCCATTTAATTCATTTTGTGGCCATTTCAATGAACTGTTCCACGGTGAATGAAATTTCATCTGACCTTTGACAACCATTATCACCATCAACACGGCGCAACTTACTATCTTTCAATTCGTGCGGTTCTCATGTAGCAAAACTTGTGGTGCTAAGTTGCTCCACTAAAAGCAAAGGCTACCCGAACGTTATTGCATTTCATTCATATATTATGCAAAATACATGTCATTGGAGAAATACGTTTTGTCAGCATTTAGAAACGTCGATTAGTTTGTAACATGACTATAAAGGCCTACTTATTGGAGGTTTACTACGCATGATGATAACGATCCGATGCACATAAAAGCAGAAGGATGTACATGTATGTCATCTCATCCACTCGCTAAGAAACTATTATAATCTAATCCATCACTACATTTCAATGACATTGTTAGGAAATGGGTTAACGGTGAAGTTTGTATGTTAATACGAAAATGGTATTTTCTTTAAAATTTCGAAGAAGTTGTGTCAAACTGCATAAAAATGCAGAATTGAATATTTCAAAATTTCCTCGTAAATGTGGGACATGAATCCTTACTACTTTCCTTCGACAAGCATTTTTATTATTTTTTTATACCGAGGTATTGCAGCCAGTGAGCGACTCATACTTCATCAGTGATGTACACGCATAGCGTTGAGCTGCTCTTATTCTATTTCGAAGTTACTAATAGTGGTTATTCCTATTTCATTAACAAACAATTAGTAGGACTTGGCCACAAGTGATGAATTTTTCATTTTCAACGGCTTGATAACAAAAGCCATTAATCAGAGTTAAAATAACCTTGTGGCCAATCGATAAAAGTCCTTTATTGAATGCTGCGATGCTCCTGTAGCTTAAGGTTTTTTCCACAAAAGATTCCATTGGGTTGTTCATAACAATAGCCTCAATTACAAATGAATTTAATCCGATAATCGATCGTCAGCGCCGCCTGGCGCCAGAACGGTCAACTAGAACAACGTTCGATTTTGCTGTGAGTGCAATGACAGGGCGAAATTGCCCCCTCCGGATGAGTATTATTTCACCGTGGGTCCCAAACGGGGTCTCTCGGATCTCCTTTTGCATTCCTTTCATTCGCATCTCCGCCCTTTTCTTCTATAGAAACACTGCTTCAGTTTTCATTATTTTTCTAGAATGGTCGATGCTCATCTTCGAAGATGGTGGAGATAAGCAACCGGCCCAGGTATCCAGCGGGCTTAGGCTTATTCGCCCAAAACTCCCACCCCTTTTGTGCCCGCGCATAATATGGATATGCCGTGAAAATACAGATATGGGATATACATGTATGTATGCGCCATCGCCACAACAAAATGGGACTCAACTCCCTTTCAGCAGCCCTGGATTAGACGCTGGCTGTGGGAATTCGCTAAGGCCAGTCACTCTATGGGGAAGGTGCACCATGGCGTTGTTTTTGCGTGCTCTTCGACAAATGCAAAATTTAAATTACAAAGTTTGTTTTTCTACGTTTCGAATGCTCTCCACAAGTGGCATTTCTCGAGTGCAAGGAACTTGCGAGATTTCCGTTCCCAGTGATGTTTTGGGCCGCTCAGGTGGCTAGATGCGGGACTCAGATTGGCCCCATATGGAGAAATACGTAGTCAGCGCCATCCGTGGCAAAATTAACAAAGCATTTATTCGCTGTTTCAGACATTCAACTCATAGGTATCGTTTAAAAACTTTCAATTCAACTTAGCAACCTAAACGTATTACTGTCACTATCATGTAAGGAATGTACATGTAGGTTTGGGTTCCCCTAGTCCTGGTTATGAGGTGTTTGGAAAATGGTACCATGATAGAATGATAAATTCAAAATTTCACAATGAAATGTTTTATTACATCATTTGGTACATGCAATAGGCTACCTTCTATTTTCCAATATGTTGGAACTAGCTTTTGATTCTTCACGCGCAATTGGGATTGTACCAGCATCATTGCTGAATTGAATGCATCGATCATTGCCTGTACTTGTATATTTTCTAATTGGCTGACCTTTGGAGTCTGGACCATACATGCATAATATCATACAAAATATGGAAGAGTTAAAGAAATTCGTATTGAGATCCAAGCTTTATAAGTGAATTAATTTTTGCGAGGTTCTGATGCCACATTGTAATGTTTTCATAACATTTCATAATTGTATAAAGAGGGACTTTGTGAACAAAGTGTGCATTTCCTTTTGATGGTTAAGTGTTGATCATGACCACTTGGGGGGGCGGAATTAACATCAAGACCCTATACTAATCACTCAGATGGTTAATTAGCAAGTCGAATTATTTTTGCATTAGGATAACAGAAAAGTATCAAAATGTCACGATGAGATGGCGACTGAAGAAAAAACACGCATTTATGTACATCCTTCCTTCGGTCTAATAACTATTAAGCAATGTCCAATTGATAACTGATTTGGACGCGAGTATTGCTCAAATTACTGATCTTAATTGACAGCGCAATTCAAACGGTACGAACTCCGTACGAATTTCTAATTCGTTCTAAGGCGGCCTGTGAATTATGGTTCTCTTGAACTTGCTATCGTGAGGGTCTTGAATTTCTTCTGGATATAAAATGCACTTCCAATCACAATATTGTGAATTAAAGTCCAATGGCCTTGCCCATTCACTTAGCAACCACTCGCTGGGTGTACAGTCGGCCGGAAGTCCATTCTGGCAGCGTGAGAAAAGGCTGAGAAACGCGGTTTTATGCATTCCTTATCAAT
This sequence comes from Rossiulus vilnensis, assembly GCA_034700785.1. Taxonomy (NCBI): domain Eukaryota; kingdom Metazoa; phylum Arthropoda; class Diplopoda; order Julida; family Julidae; genus Rossiulus; species Rossiulus vilnensis. The sequence goes on along the minus strand of JAQIXS010001976.1, from coordinate 22,240 downwards.
GATTCAATGCGACTGCGGAAAAACGATACTGCACCCCATCGAAAGATGATTTCAATTTTTGTCAATGTCCTGTTTGAAAGGAACCTTGTTGCTTATACAAAGGTGCTAAATCATCGTAAATTTATTCCGAAAGTAAGAACGATCATACATTTATGGTTGCATAAAAGAAAACAAAAATAATGGTAGGTCTGCAATGTTCTACCCAGAAATCAGAAATATCGATAAGTTGTCACCAACCTAATATGAAAACAATTTTTGTGGTTGCTAATTGGTCGTTATCACTTTTCTTATTTTCGCGTCTATATTCAGGCGCGAAACCAAAATGTTTCCTCATATGAGGTAGCGCCTAACCTGCCATAATTTTTTAAAAAAATTATTATTTCGTTTTGATTTTGTACAAACATTGTAGCAGGAAATTTCGCACACAATTTTATGTTCATGTAATTTACATTGTACTAAGTAAAATTGCTACAGTACAATAGTTCCATTTGGGGGTTACAAAAGCAAGTTGTTCAGTCATTTGACCTAAAATGATTAAAAGTTTTGTCTACGATTGTATACAATGTCCTGTATCATGGAAATGGGAAACAAATTTGTTGAAATAGGCGGCTGTTTCAAATAAATGGTTCTTTTTGAATTGAAAATTCAATAAATTTCTTTGTGACTGATTGCCATTCCACATAATAATCTTTACAGCGTAATGTCTCCAGTTTATTGAACTTCAAGCATTTTTAGTTTTTTTTTCTGCTTTTTACGTCTATCCTTGTACACATGGCAGCTTTATTTAATATCATGTTAATATACAGCTGTTATCGAATCTAAAAAAGTTTTACGGCAGTTAAATGATGTGATTTTTTTACCCGCAAAGAGTAGGTTTCCTCGTCATGGAATTTATTGTTCTTGATTAGGTTTTAGAAGGATTTATTAGGGATTGAAAGTCCGTTGTGAAGTGAAAAATTTCTGATTTTTATTTGCTGCACTCACGTGCAGCCACTTTCAAATGAAAAAGTTTAACTCGTTTGATACTTTTAAAATTGTTTAAATCTAAATACAGTATTTATGGACCATACTTGCATGTAGGTTTCATGCAGCTTATCTAATAACTTTTATCAGCATTTTCGCAGATGCTTTCTCATTTTTTTCTCCAAATTTCACGTTTTTTTAAAACGTATTTTCTTACGTATGAATTTTAAAAAAATTAAACAATTTAAGAAATTTAAGAAATTTTTAGACCAGCAGTTAAGATACCCAGCAAAAAAAAGATTATGCTTGATAATGCAATTTTCGTGGGTAAAAGTTACATTGTACAAATTGCCCATTATTTTTTCAATTCTAATTTAAATTTACTGCAATAAGACTGCAAATTATTGCATTTATATCTGGATCATGCACGTAAATTACGGCATCGAATTCAATTTAATATACATTTTAATTCAATGATAATGAGGGGGGAGAGCATTCCCTAGTCATGATGACACATTAATATTGGCGAAAAATTATTTGAAGTGCTTTTATAGATAATGCCGATAAATTCTTTAATTTGTGTGGTCCTTTTGTGCATTATAAATGGAATTTAATTAATCTAAATTGCTCCCGTATGCGAAGAAGTCATTTTCAATAGGCATCTAATTAAGCAACTTAATGATTTTTAGTAGGGTACGATCAATGATTTCGGACATCCTGTGATCCAAAGAACAGTTTAGCATGTCGTTTCGTCTTTATTCCAGATTAAATGGCTTCTGAACATAATAAATTGTTGATTGATAATATTAAGTTATATGCCAAAAATCATACTTTTAAACTGTCAAAAAAAAAAAAAAAATCAGGATGATACATAATTTCGATACTAAAAAATTGCTTAACATGAAAGTTATGTTCTGATAGAGCACGCCATTTTCGAATATATAGCCTACACGACTGCATTAAGCACACATATCTACATTAAATAATGTACGCCTCCATTTTTAAATTAATGTGCATGTTGAGTCTTCACAATTATGGAAATTTAATGGTGGCGCACTTTCTTATGACCAACTCAAAAGGATGCCCACCATGGAAAATTACACCATTTTTGCTTTAAATACTTGTAATAATTGCTAAATTTAGTTTTTCCTGGGTAGAATTAATCGTTTACTGGAATCTGAGTTATTTTTAATAATTTGAATGCCCCGTTTATTTATAAAAAAACCCCCAGTTATGCGAACAATTCTTCGAAACTTTTATATAAAAATCCGTTTTCGGAGGTCGCGTAGCGTGGTTTTTTCAAGGTTTATTTTTTATGCAAAAAAAAAAACGGGACAGATTCAAATTATAAAAAATAATTCGGATCCTAGTTGACGGCGAATTGAACACTGGGGAGAAAATGTTTTAGCAATTACAATATGAAAGTAGCCTATTTAACAGCAAAAATGCATTTTATTTTTGCTTGGTGAGCAACCTTTTTTAAGGACCACAATTTCTATCCCCGTTTAATGAAAGCTAATCATGCGTTTCAACTTCCATAATCCAGATTATAACCAAATTACAAATTCTTCTTGTAGTTCACAGCTGTTCAAACGGGGGCAGCACTTGTCAATAAAAAGGCAACTCGTCGAATGCACTGCCATCTGTCGCGTGCGCAGCACAACTGCAGATGATTCTCTCCGTCAAAGTTGACACGTTTCCTCCTCGTTATTGCAAGTAATTTAAAAGATGAATACCGTTTTGTCCAGAGCAAATGCGATATTTGCGTTCACGCTAAGCGTGCTCGCTGGGCTGACCGTTTGCTGCTTTCTGTCAACTGCTTTCATCGATTACAAAACAAATGTCAGCATGGCCACTGCCAGGGCTCTAGTGTAAGTGTTGGGATATATCACACCTTGTGAAAACATGCTGTTTGAACTGAACGAATAACACGTCATTGTTGGTCAAAATCGCTTCATTCAGAAAAAAATAGTTACCGTACTTGAATTGGTTATTTTTATTGCTTGTATCGGACGTGTATTTGTCATTTCAAATTGGGTGCCAGCATATAGTCATCAAGAAATAAAACCATTAGTTGCAATAAACCAAAGGGGTTTGTTCAACAAAATTGGTGTTCATATAACTAAATTAGTGTTCTTATTTTTAGGAAGAATGTTCCTGATTATGGGGCCGCACGGGAAAAAAATGATCTGGGGTTCATCACATTTGATTTGAAAGCTGGTATCCTTTATGGCTTAAATTGGGTGCTTGCTGACGTGCTGAGTTTCTTGGTTGAATTCAAAGTGTATTTTCAATCCACATCTTGAAATTGATCATGGTACTATATTAAGCTGAGCTAGGGTGGAGCAATAATTGGAAAATTGCTAAGACCAATTCATGAATCCCAATGACTGATGGCCAAATTTTCCATGACTGAATGTGCCACTATGATCCTCACATTCCTGACATTGGTTTTAATGTTTTTATAATGTTACTTTTAGGCAAATGCCAGGACGCACGGGACCTCACAAAATGAACCTTGGCTGTACTTTTTAGTTTCTCTGTTGCATTCGTGTTGCCCCCTATTTTTTTCAAACCTGGATGTGTAATATGGTCATTTATGGCGTTAAATAAGGTTTGACTAGATGCATATTCCATTGTGAAGAACGTTAATGACGAATTTCTGTACATTTTTAATCATTTATTAACTTGCTTTTATTCTGACGTTTTCCCAATCTCAAATGAAAATTTCTCAGCTGTGTTGAGTGTAGGATTACGATATCATTTCGGTTTGTTTGCATCTTTAATTTGTACACAAGATCTCTCACCACTGTTTAACTGGAATACCAAGCAGCTATTCTTATACCTAACTGCTGAATATCAGACAAAAAATAACGTAAGTGATCAATATATTTTGTTCATAGAAGTGATGCATAGAATTTAGCTGTTGTGTGTTGTGCGAAAAGAATTTCACAAATTGTTGTTGAATTAATTATTATCACTGCTAAATTTATTACAACTCCTGTACAATTGGTCATCTGCTAGTACACTCCATACTTTACATAATTTATAAATGTTCCGATTATTTATATTAAAAAACTGATAAAATCCAATAATTTAATCAATAAAAATGCTATCAAAATTTTCCGTATTTTCCTGTTTCTATGGCATAAGAAAAAAATGGTAAATTGAACTTTGAGAGATCCATGGTCAATTATTACATGTTATAAGTATGGAAAAGTAGTGGAAAGCTGCATAAAACAGCCATGTTGGTTAATTTTGCAGGTCTTAAATCAAGTCGTCTTGTGGGATAAGATAATCCAACGAGGAGAAAATGCTTTATTAGACTACAATAACGTAAACACCAAGTACTACTTCTGGGATGATGGGAACGGGCTCAAGTAAGTCTAGGCTTGTTTGTTTTACATAAACTGTACAATAATGATAAATGATGCTGATGATATGGGGTATTTTCTAGGGGCAACCCAAATGTAACTTTGCGACTGTCATGGAATGTCATTCCAAATGCTGGAGGTTTGCCTAGTGTTTTTGGAGATGGAACGCATAGTTTTACTTTCCCCAATGAATATTCTACAAGCAGACTTTAAAAAACACTAATTTGGTTCTTTAATATTGAGAAAGGTAATAAAACAGTTGAGTTTGGTAAAAAGAACAACCAATGCTAGTGCAAGTACTTTCATGTTATATTCTGCAGTGGTCATGTTACCAAAATCGAAATCCATATACATTGTACGATTAATGCGAATCATTTGAATCACAAGTTATTGTAATGCTGGGTTGCATTCAGTTTATAGCATCATTTGTCTTTCACTTACCATAGACGCAAGAAGCCAATTAAGAAGTGAATGCGAATTGCAGCTGCAACGAGTGATGACATTTGTTGTCGAATAGCTTTTATATAGCTAAACAGCCAAGCAGCTTCAAAACGAACGTTTGAGCATTTCTTTTTAAGAGATAGCAAAGTGTAGTTTGGAACTAGATAGCTTTTCACATTTTCGAATTTTCTCATTTTGCCAATTATTCTGAAACTTGAGCCGAACTCAGTCTATTGAACTGTTTACCAAAGAAAAGACAAATTGGAAAACTAGTATAAATGGTACAGTTACTCTAAACGTTACCCCTTAATTTATTTGTTGCACTGAGAAATGAAGTCACGTTAAAACACGTTTAAGATTATCAGAGGGACTGCAGTATTTGACAGTCAAGTTGTCAGACGTTAAGTTTGGACAATGTTTCACAACAAGTAGACTTCCTCTGCCCCCTACTGTGATTTTATCTGCCAATCTGACTATCTATATTTGATATAAAAGTTGGTTGACCCTGTCGATAATGCAGTTATCTGGTGAAATACTGTTCCTTGGAGAAATGTTGCACACACGTAACATAAAACAATTATACAGGCCATTCAATTTGTATACCAATTGGTTCACTCTGACAAAAAATTTAATAAGTATTTAAAAGAAAGCAATGCAGAAGCTTGTTTTTCAAATACAACCCCAAAAATAGACAACATAAATGCTTACAACTTTGTTATTTGACAATAATTTTAAAAACTAAATCTAAATTTTGGGATTTTTGTGAAATCTGTCTCCAGGTCTACTTTGGGAAAAAAACAGCTTGTACATGCGCAACAAAACGAAATAATCTTATATAAAAAGAAAATTAAACGAAATATTAACACATCAGGACAGTTTCAAACCTCAAAAATACACGCTATGAACAACTTTTTCCTGCCAGTTGCAAAACGCCATCCACTTGTTGGTTGCATTGCAGTCATTTGAGATAAAATTGGTGCAATCTATTTTTATAATAATATGAATAGAGAACAATTTGCATCAATAAATAACTCAGCGATATAGATATATATTTCTCTTTTAAAGATTTATAGTATTTCCAAGCATGGTTGTATGAGGAGAAAATGAGCAATTTTTGTGCAAAAATGTCTATTTCCAAAATGTTACCATTTTAACCATTCCAACTAGGAATAAGAAATTTTACTTGAAATGTGCATATTTCTACAAATAACCCATTCTTGAACCTTATCAAAATTCTAAGCAAAGTAAGCAACCATAGCCGGGGGTGAACATATTTTCTAATTTATCGTGATACATGTAATTTTCAAAAATTGTATTATTGTTAAACTGATTTATGTTAGGCTAAAATGTCACCACTATTTTCAGCAAATGGGCAATAGCACACTTTCTTCTCATGCAAGCATGCATATAATTTCAGAACCAGAAGTACAAAATAGATAGAGCATCCATCAAAATGCTGTTTTAATGAAAGGCAAAATAACTGTTGATGAGGGGGAAGCACTTACTCCAAATGGTTGAAAATCAGTATGAGTTTCCACTTTTGTGAACTTTGTTTGGCTTTACCATTTCTGCTTTGCTGAAGTTGATATTTACCATAATAAATTTATAGTACAACATAAATACTTGTTAATGGATTTTTGAAGTACGGGAAAATATCACATTAATGGTGCTACTTGTAAATTTATAAGGATTCATTTTCTTAGAAATTCAACCATGTTTCTAAATCGTTTAAAAAAATCTGCCAAACCAAAATGATCACTTAAGTGCAGCCCAGACAGTCTTCCAGTCTCCCTCAAAAACTAGTAGCAAAACGTGTTAACTTAGTATAGATCATCTTAAACCACTTTTAACTTTTTAAATTGATTCCGTGAGTTTGGTACTCAAATAGAAGTGAGCATTAAATCGTGTTAAATCCTTGGTTGCCTGTTACTTTGGCGATGCTGTGCATGGTGCATATTAAGGATTGAGGCTTTTTACTTCCCCAACTACTTTGTCTTAAAATGCTAGGTTGAAAGTTGTGCTAAAACTGCTAAATTCGCAACTTTTAAAAATTCTACTGGTGTGTTAAATGCTGACTAGAAACTTTTCAAAATTGAATTTCTAAAAATTCTGTGAAATTGTAAAATTTGTTAACTTTTTGGCGAAATGTTTTTTTCTCATGAGCTAAAGTAAGGTTCATTTTAATACTTTAAATGTGAAACTGCTGTTGTAATAGTTTGGCAATTTCACGCTAGTCATTTTGGATAATTTGGTAGGCTAGGGTTCAGTAATTTAACAATTTTGATTAGGACACCCCACACAATTATACATTACCATTAACTAGCTTTTCAAACTTTCATATAACATGATGTTTTCTGCGTTTAAAAAAGAAACTGAGGAGCATTAACAAAACTTTTGACGAAAATGGAAGATTCTTTCAATAACTGTGCATTGCATTTATGTACAATTTACAGAAAGAAGGTTACATGTAATAAATACGTTAAATGAAGTACCAGAAAAATTCCTATAAAGGGTTGTATAGCACGAGCTCAATCTTAACTCAGTTCAAACAAATGTTTGTTTTTCTTAATAGCCCGTTTAATAGTGTTAGCATTTACTTTGCCTAACAGGCAACCTAGTGCAGAAATCGTTGGCTTATGGGATAAGGAAACGTAACACGATTAGCGGGACAAAGAACGATAATCGGCTTACAGGGTCCATCATGTCCCTGAGACATAATTTGAAACTAGAATTTTATAGTCTTAAATCTCTCTCCAACCTCGACGCGACTGTACAGCTATTCACAATGGGGGTATTTTCCGTCAGAACCTGCCGTCATTTCACTCTTCCATCTGTGCCAAATTATACATCTTTACATACTATACAATGAACCAGTAGGGTCGACTAGCTCGGCTGCCGAAATGCCCCGCTCTCGGCAAGCTTGAAATCGTTTAATTACAATCTCTCGACTGGTAGAAAAGAATGTAGCCTGATTCGGACGTCTTCTGAATGTCGGATGTCAGGCCATAAAAATCTTCTATTGCAGAGGCATCAATTTTCTAAACGTAAATCAAACGAGAATTAAACGAGCGAAAGTAAATTAGCACAAGATTCTTAAAGTTAAAATGCAGCAATCTTTTAACTGAAAAAGCCTAATTTATTGTTTAACATTTAGCAACAAGCAGGTGTGAAAAGAAAGGGCTACTTACATCTACAATGTCATCATCAAAGAGCAGCCAAAAGCCGTGGCTTTTGACGATACTAATGTAATGACCTCTATTTGGCCCGCTGCCGCAGTGAATTACGACGGCGACAAGATCATAAAGGCGGTCAGGATTGTAAGCATCATCAGACTAGAAGAAAAATGGGTGAGTAAGTTAGGTAGTGAATTTTTCATGCAACATTCCTAAAACGCAATGCATCACATTTAACTTACCGTATTGAAAAGCCTTAACTCCAGTGGAAAAACGACCCTGTAGGATAGCTTTGTATACCGGTTCAGCTGTTCCATGTATTTAAACCTTTTGAGATGCAGTGCGAGGATCATGGGCAATTTCTTGATTCTCATTCTGTAAAAGAGAGATTTAGCATAGATGAGATCACCCTGTTTGCGACAACTGAAATCAGCCACATGTAAACATTTACAATATAGTAAGCCGAATTTACCTTTTCTGCGCTTCCTGTTTGCTGCAGCAGTTCTCACAGTAGTATTTGTGTTCGCTGCACAACGTCTCTGTGTTGCTGAAGCCTCTCAAGCAGTGGGTTATGGAAGTGTTCTGGTCGACGTCCACCGACAAATCCAGAAAATCTTCATCCTTGCTGCTCACCTATGGGAGGATATTTAGAACATTTACTTAAGCGTCACTGTTGAATGTCGATAGATTATTTTAAGGGATAATTACCGTTTCACAGTTTAAACACCGGGTTTCATTGGTTAGAGTACCCTGAAATATGTCATGCACCCACGTGGGATCTGGCTTGGAGTTCTGCTGATCTTTTTGTCCAAGGCCACCATTTTTTGGCTTGGAAATGCTGAGTTGTTGCTTTTCGGCTTAGTATGACAAAGTTTAGTAGGCTTTATGAGTGCTTTACCATAGATTACGGAACCACAAAAATATGAGGAAATGCTCATTGATGGATCTTTAAGATGATTAATTCGTAACGAATTAACTATGATGCTACCCATGCAAGTTAAGATGAAAACAGGCAGTGAAAGTAATTTTTGACAAGAATTATAAAACTAATCCTACCTTGTAATATGTCAGCGATCGTGTTTAAAAGATAATTTAAGAACTCATGGGCATCTTGTTGCATGTAGTTGTCAAAAAGTTCTGAAAATTGAAATGTTAGGTTCTGATATAATGCTTTTGATGATAGAGCAAAATTTATCAACAACATCTAACAACTCCTTACCATTTTCTTTCCTCAAGCGTGCTATAAATTTCTTTGGCGCAATTGTACCCACTTTTTTCTTCTGGGTGGCAATGTTGTAGAACAGATCTGCTAAACAGGTCAACAAGGTTTCCTTGGTTCTCTTGTTTTTAGCCTTATAGTCGAGTACCTTTTCACGAAACGGTCGACAAAAATAAAGGGCCTGAAGAACTGAATTGCAATAACAGGTGTTGCCAAACTACAGAGAGAAAGGAATTACAATTAATGAAAAATTATGGTTTAATTTCTGTTCACTTTTTATCTACAATACATACGTTAACTAAACCAAAATAATGCTCGTTAGCCGGAAACAAATCGGGTCCAATTTCTTTCTCCAATGCCGATGCGTTAGCACCCTGAAATTAAAAAAGTGAACGCTTTATAATTTTTGGGCAGCTCAGACAAGTAACACATAACAAATTTTATCACTTCAGTTTAGATTCAATCTGAATATTGACAGTAAGGTCAATGATAATAACCTCACAAAATGAGCGAGTTATCTACCTTTCATTAACTTTCATGATTTAATTTTGCCAGCTGTGCAATGCCAAGGAAATTTGTACTGTAAGGTATACAGAAATAGCCATACAAATAGGCGTACTTCATCCAATTTGCATAATATATGAGATATGCGTAATTGCATACAGAACTCTCGTATTTAACTAATAATAACCCCAATCATTAATTTTGATTCCACTTTCTCAGGGCAATCAATGCTTGACGTATCAGTATACAACCGGTGGACTACGTCTCCGAAATAAGCTTCGTGTTGGCAAATTATGAACAACAATAGCACACTTGATACGATATCTCGATGCCAACATCAATCCCAACAAAATAATTACAAATATAAATAAATATAAACGCATTTTATTACCATACTGGTGAAACTACCGACACACTTCAAAAAACTCTGCATTCCCCTTCCTCCATTTCCAAACCCATTTGGGAAGATTGCCACCACGCATGCGCCTACTGTGCCATGAAAAACGATCCCCAGCGCATTTTTTTAAATAGTGTATTTATTTTCAACGATTTGTCCATTGTAAATGATAAATAACAGAGACAAACAAATCATATTACATATCAAACAAATCATATTATTTCATACATTCGCTGTAAATAAATGTGTACCAGCAAATTTGATTCATTATTTTATAAGGAAAAAGTAGATATCCAGGACCAATTTCTTTGCACATCGATCTTTCAAGTTTCACTTCCGCTGTGAAATTTTGGGAGCATCACGGGTTAGGTAGGTTCTAGGTTGGCTATTGAAAAGATTTCAATTAATTTTAACCTATTCACGCAGAAATTAGTATTTATGTTTCATAATGATCCATCCCTGAGTTTGAGGATTAAATTGTTTGTTAAAATTTCTGGTTACCAGCTATTAAATTTGGGTTTCGTAAGTACCGAGCTTTTGTCCACGCGGAACACGTTGTTGAAAAAATAGGCCTAAGAGTTCGCCGTATTCTGTTCAGTAAACAGTATTTGTTTATTATAGTTGGATATCAGAACTATCTCTAAAGATTTACTTATTGTTGGCTATTACTTTCAAATATTTAAATTAATTTATTGAACTCTTATCTTACCCCGTGGGCATAATCTGCAACATTAGGCCTAGCCACGAGTAACGTGAAAGTAATTTTTTATTGTACACTGTAGCTTCATTTGAGCAAAAGCTGAATATGAATTCGTATTTAATTCTCCAATTGTATTATAGTGACAGGAAACTGTTGGAAAATTCACTTAGTGTGAGTATTAAGATTAGCTGCAAATTTTGACATGTGGAAGTTGATTTCTTGCAGTAAGCAACAAAAATGGTGAACACCAATGGATACCGCCGTGGAACGAGGTATATGTTTGCTCGTCCCTTCCGAAAGCATGGAACGGAACCTTTGTCTACTTTCTTGAGGGTGTACAAAGTGGGAGATATTGTTGACGTAAAGGTATAATTACATAGTACCGTAGTTATTATTGCATAATCTCTTTTATTGTTATGTATCAATTTAAATGTGTGTTTAATGGTTCTTTTAATAGGGAAATGGTGCATTCCAAAAAGGCATGCCACATAAATCTTACCATGGCAAGACTGGTCGAGTTTATAATGTAACTCCTCACGCATTGGGTGTTATTGTAAACAAGAGAGTCAAGTAAGAGCTTTTTCATTCAGATGCTTGATACTAAGTCCAGTAATGTTGCTGTGGTTAGGTTTTGTTTATAAAACTCTTCTGACTTATAGGGGGCGCATCATTGCAAAGCGCATCAACATCAGAGTAGAACACGTGAAGCACTCTAAATGCAGGCAAGATTTTATTGAACGTGTTAAGGCTAATGAACTGAAGAAGAAGGAAGCAAAGGAAAAAGGCATCAGAGTTGTTATGAAGAGAATTGTAAGAAAATTTTTCTTTCTAATTCAGTGTACAACGCAACCTGTAATGTCACATTTAATTTGCAATTTTTTTCCACAGCCGGAGCAGCCACGTGAAGCTCACGTTGTAAAAACTAAAGGCAATCAGCCCCAACTACTGGAACCTATCCGTTACGAATTTATTGCCTAAAAGCTGCTGAATTCAACCTTTAAATCAATAAAAAATGATTTGAACTAATTCTGATATTTCCTTCTAATTATTTAATTTGTTCTTTTTGTTTATTATTTTTATATATGATGAGCTAGGAGATTCATAATAACTTCAGTAATTTTCTTTGACCTCATGTCATATTGAAATTCAAATGCTTCACTTGAAATTTCAAAATTTTTTGAAAACTTGTTTTAGTGAAATTTAGAAGTGTGTGCTCTGGGTATCTTTATAAAAATATAGATTCCAACTTATGTGTGAGGTGCTCATTAATGTGCAATTACATTTACCTCAAAAACTATTTGCTAGGTTTTCGACATTCCATACTTTTTTCTCAGTACATGCATCATATTCAATGCCCAGTAGATCATAACTCTTCATTCGACATGCGTTATAATCGGGGAACTTTGTTTTAACATTACTGTCAGTACCTTGCAGTAATTTATCACTAACAAGTATAATATCATTTGACAGCACAATAAAATCCCTTGTTTGGAATTGGGTCTACAGCATGTACTGTGAAAAAAAATGGAAGTTGATGTTGAAAACCTTGCATTGCATGACACCCTCTAAAATCAGCCCCGCCACTATATGCACATTTGTGCAACGTTAGGAATTGTATGTACATGTATTAAACTTAATTTCATTAATGCTTTTTTGGTAATGCTGTTTTTTTAACTATTGATTATGTAATGTGGAACAGATTTTAGGGAAATCAGAGTAGTGAAGTATTTAAAATATGCTCTTACTTCCATTTAAAAAAAAATAGTATTTCATTTGGAACCAAATGTCTCATTTGTCCAGTTAGCACAGAGATTGGCAAGAATAGATTGTGCAAGGCTCAATCCAGTTATAGTGGGGACGTTTTGATCAGACATAGCTGTGAAGTTCGACTTCATTCAACCAGATTTGCATCGAAATGCCGTTACTTGCATGGTCACATCCCAGACGTCAGTATATTCCCATATTTTTTAATTTCGCCGGACAGATTTCCTGGTTGACCCTTGAATTTTGTGGCCTGATCTACTTGAGCCTATTATCTGCCTGTACCTAGTCCTAGGCTAACGTGCGAAACGAAAACTTTGAATGCTGCTGCAAATTTTCGAGGCGGAGTCGTTATCAAAGGATGACTGTGTTAGTTGGGTGGTTCCGCAATTTTAATTTTTAACTTGGTGAACAGCGTTCGATAGGGTCGTTTTGAACTCCACCCTTTGCAGTGACTCGTGCACGCGAGGAGTTTGCTCCACGTGGTTCTCCGTCCCAGATTACGCAGACTTTGAACTTTTATCTCTTCAGCCACCAGTCACGTGCTTCTATTCGTTCCTTCTAATGTGTCAAGTCCATTCATCTAATCATTGTGCAACTGGTGCGACTGTTGAAGCGTTTGGCTGTCGTGCTGCTGCTGAGTGGACTCGCTGCTATCACCATGGGGCCTTGCTGCAGAATAGCCATCCTCGTTATCACCGTGATTCTTGCCACAGTCTTCACAATAGCAGGATTGCTTATGCTTATTAAGATGCCTCATATAATCCAAGATAACATCAGACAGGTAGGGCCATTTGCGCTGATGCATAGCATGTTAATTAATCCGTGATATTTCTTCTGTGAATGTGCAGTTTTGGCGCTTAGGCATGTTTGGCACTGCGTTGGGCATTGACTGATGACCCTAGCGGGAGCACGGCCTACGCATCTAATAGTGGCATTTTGCCAACATTGGCGTTAATGTGTACGTGTTTTTAAGCGACTTTTGCCTAGATAAAACATCTCCGTAAATAGTATGACCTCAACATATATTGCCAGAACTTTAGAAGTGATAGAACTTGATATACTAGGACATAAGGAACACGTTATTTGCATGCACGTTTTGCACCTGAAGGTATGATTCCGTAATATTATGCAAAGGTAATATATTCTCCCCTTTGCTCCAGTTATTTATTAATACCGTACAAGGCTGTTGGGGTACACATTGAAGTGAGAGTAGTATTACTTTAAAACATAATTGCCTGTTTATTTACTGTCTCCCAATGTCATTTTGTTTGTGTACGTGAATTTCGTTTATGGATGGCCCCATGTCGACATCCACAGCGTTTAATGACACTTTAGCATCACATGATGGTGTTTTAAGGTTAACAATGAATCACGAAACTTTCGCTATACTAAAAACAATCAACAGATGGTGGTGTCATGCATTTAGCGTTTGAGAAATGTAAGCAAATTAAAATGGAAGAACAAGGGTGAAATGGTCAAATTCAATATTAAACGTGGTATGATCAAAGTACAGACGCAAAATCAGATTAAACCTAATTAAAAATTCCCCTACAGTTGTTTACATCCGCCAGACCACTAAACAGAAATACTGCAGCCTTGCACCATCCTAAACAACGGTCGCAAAAACGCCCTTCACTCTCTGGTAGTACAGGGTGTCCCAGTAGTAGTCTACAGTCAGCAAAGATATGCCATGTAATATGATGGGGTGGGAGTTGGGTGATGTAATTCATCAACCAAATTTATGAGGTAGATTCAGCCGCATTGTTGTAGGCACCAACATCATTGCTAAAATTAGTAAGGCTGATAATGGGGTAAAATGTATGGACTCACTGTACAAGTGGGCCGGTGATGAGAGTTTAGATTTGCAACTGATGAATCAAAACATGTGTTGAAAGCAATACCTAGCAAATATTTATTTTGTGGTAGTAACGTTCCAGTAAAATAACAACAATTGAAATATATGTAAAAACGTGTAGGCTTACACATGTAAAAGCTTTAATAAAAAAGAAAGCATAGATAACCCATAAAAAAATAAGCACCAAACAAATTGAATTGACGCTGTTATGAACATATGAAACCTAACAAACATCCTTCGATGATCCGGAAATTTCAATAGAAAGAAAAACCGCCCATTGAGTAGCCTATTTCTAAAAAAAACATAAGATTTCAATCCATAAAAATGCGCGGACACACGCGGTGTGCATCGTTGAAATATCACCTGTTATAAAATGTTTGCGTCAGCAACTTCCTAGCCTATATATCATTCACGCAAGATTTGAAACGAATTCCGAAACGTGGAATGGTTGAGAAACGAGAATGCGAACTGCAATCCATAATGAGTGGTGTTCGGATCGCATGATGGGAGAAGGCGTTGTGTCACTACTACACAAGCTCGGCAACTAAATTCTGCTCCAATTCGAACTTGTTTTGCATTCTATCAACAATTTGCTCAGAAAAAAAATCATCCTAAGTATATAATGAAATTGTAAAGATTTATTCATTATAAGGATTTGTAAAGAATGTTTCATGACAATGGGACGGCATCATCACAAAGAATTTCACTACCGAAACGAGTTGCCAGAACCCGGGATAAAATCAGGAGTTCTAATCGAGTTCAGTTTATCCTGATACCATTCATAGGCCTACCTCAAAATTCTAACTTGTTTCGGTAGCCAAACTAGTTCCGAAAGCTCGGTGTGATCGGGGTATAAGCGAGTCTTTCCATTCAATACCGAAAAGCTCATATCTTGAATTTCTAAAATATTTCTGAGCAATACTGTTTCTGAGAGAAGTTCACCCACCTACATTTTTAAAAATTGTGATGTCATATCTGAGCGTTGTGTAATTGAAAATTCCTTTCAACGTATAAATATTTTGTAAAAAAAATACTTGCCCAAAGAAATTTGGGACATCAGTATTGCTGGTTTGGTGAGCCAGCTCTCAGAATTCGACTAATGTAATGTCTGTCGCCAAAGGTGTGCAAGATTAGAAATAGATGTAGATAGCGCACTGGCTATCGCATATCCGTTATCGCGTACGCTTGATTTCATTTGATAAACTGTCTCGACATACGATTAACTGGTGACCTCCATGGCGCTCAATTTTCCACGTTTACTCAAGTTATTTACTAGAAAGTTAGCGCAATTAACCGAGCAAATAAATAAAATCCTCGGTTTGTGTGATTAGACGTTAGGCTTGGCAGATTACGAGGGGAGATATCATTTTCTACGTATTTGGAGTATGCACTCGGGTGTAACGTGTTTCCTGAATTCATTTCACTTGATGTCAAGAAATTATCGTATGTGACCATTTTGTCAAATGTTTGTTTAGGCCAACGCCATGCCATTGAGAGAATAACCTTGTCGATCAGAGGACGACATCGCACCTTTTTTTGCACCCAGTGAACGTTTATGTACATGTAACTAGTTTGAAAGTAAATTCTTTCAGTCCTGGCTGACATTTAACACTAGTGTGATTCACCTACTGACCGCTGTAGGTCTACCGTTAAACCAATATATTGAAAGTGCAAGGAACTGAATACATTTGGTTCGCAGCAACGCAAAGTTTTGCTACATTTACATGCAGTATGTGGGTCATGGTCAGGCTTTAAATTTGATGGTGTTGAAAATGAAACGTACGCATGGACTGAGTGGCAACAGCACGTTTTGATGAAATTTGTTGTTTGCTGCGAAACTGTGCTTACCTACAAGTTTATTACATCGTACCTTGTTCGTTTCGTAACGTAACAGGGGTTTCCCCAGGCCTGGAAAACCTTTATCAGGGATATTAGAAATTCAGGGAATAGTGATTTATTTTGAAAAATGTGAGGGAAATTCAACCACATTCAAATTCAGTGATTCGCCTCAAAGTTGAATTCCACCAGTTTGTTAATTACCAATTTTCTGTCCCTTGAAGCCATCCAAGTAGAGTTTGGAATCAAAGGGCAAATCACTTGACGGCTGGGAGAACTCGGCATAATGAAAATAATTAGAATAATCTACGCCATCATATTGTCGTGGACTCGTGATACTACTTTATCACTGTACATCGGTGAAACGAATCGTAAAATGCTATTTGCAAAGACCAAAAGGTTTGATGATGTCACAAAAAACACGTATTGATCAGTTTTATGACGCTTATGATGTCAATGAGTAAATCAAATCAACATAAATTATGGCTTCAATCCTTTTATTTAAAAAGAAAATGGGATGTGCAGTACATGTGTTTGCATAAATCAATTTTAAACATGCTTTGATCTGTCGTCATATACTTTTATGAAAATACGGTGACGTGAACACATGATGGTGAAGTACTACTTGTAATGTTTCACGTGACGTCAAGGCCATGACTTTTGACTTCGTGTCGTGACATTCACTGCCATGACCATAGCATGATGACGGAAGCTCAACCGTATCTTGGCGGTGGCGTTCATGTGTCACGCCACATTTCGGTAAATAAACCTGTTGCTCTTCACCAGGGATAATGCGTCACGTGATGCACTCCTTGCCAACCACACCAGTTGGTTTACAAAACGAATAGAACATACGATAGATGACGTAAACAGACATGCTCCCCTTTATTACAATATTTGTGTAAACAATTTGGTCATATTGCGCTAGTTTGCCCTTGACGTACATGTACGTGTATTAAAATCCATTCATCAGTATGCAAGAATCACCATCGTGTCAAGAGCTTACCTGTCCACATATCCAGTACATGTAAAAATGACGCAATCCGTGTTGCTCCGTTATTTATTTGCACTGGAGTGAGCGACAACAACCCCGTCAACGTTTCTGTTTGAATTGGCATTTGATCTTCCTTTGTAAATCAGTATTTTAAAGTTTACAAACGAGTCGTTGACTTTGTTTATGTCAGGCAATTGTGCTGACAAACGGCTGGCGATATTAGACGTGTAGGGTGGGTCATAAGTTGCGTATCGTGCCAAATGAATGCAGTCACAGTTTTGTCATAACCTTGGTGTGCAAAAAAAATGTTTGCCATCACTTTCGTCACGATTATTCTGCCACTGTATACATGTAGGTGTATTTGCTTTTGGCACAACGAAGCTTAGCGCTCGAAACGCATGCCGAAGGTTGGAATTTCGGAAACAATGCTAATGTTTACATGGCATTTTGTTCAATATAGTCACAGCAAAAATTGAATTTAACAAAATATTTAACTTTATTGTTGCGAGTATTACTGAACGTGTTTTTTTGCTGTTTGCACGATGATGCGAATGCGTTAGAGAAGCTGATACCTGCACCGGTACTTGCTGCTGTTTCTGTTTTAAGTTTAAAGTAGGGACCCGTCCACAAATTACATTAAATGTCCAATTGGACAACTCCAACATGAATGGACAATCATCGAGTTTTTAAACCAAGTTTGCTCTAATATTAAAACTGCACTGGATTTCATTCATTTATTCAAGGTGATATTTGGTAGTGCGGTAAACATTTGCTTAAAAATGCAAAGAATCTGATACTGAGCTAGTAATTATGTAGATTTCCATACGCTGTAGTTTGTTTCCGCTTGTTCTAGAAAGGGTTGGTGTTGCAAAGCCACTCGACTTCATCACTAATCTTGGTGTGCCAGCTTTTATATTGTATTTCACCAAACGCAGAATTCCATCTAGTGTGAATTCCTTTGAACATTGACTTGGTAATTAACCATGCGATTAAGGATTGGGTTTAGCCCACTTGTGGCATTCCATGTTGCTGATCTTTTGAATCGCCCTTGAAAAAAAAAACATGAACATTTTGGATAACTGAAGACGACGCATAAATGTAGCACATTAATTTTACGAAGCTTTAACACTGTACCCAAGATTTACCTAGAATATGCACGCATTGAGGCAGGCGAAAACTTAAAAAAACTACCCGTGAGTGACCACCTAATGTTTTATGGTATTGGAGGTTTGGAATTAGTCCGTGGGTTTTTTGGATCTTATTAATGAGAATGAACATTTTGTATTCGAGTCTCCGCCATTTTGGATCGAACTGTGGAGCCTTCAGTTTTTGTTATCCATAACAGGGATAACAAAAACTGAACTGCATTGAATAATTCAACTTGAAATTACAGTGGAAGCCCGATTTTCCGGGATTCGGTTATCCAATATTCGGATTAACCAAGAAAAAGCAACATCGGATTAACCAATGTCTCGAGGAGATTAACATTGATAAAAGCTCTTAAAAACACTCATGCTGCAGTTTGAGATAGTACACTGGGCTGATTGAAGGCAATAAAATCTTATTGAAACTAATTGAAAGCGAGTTGTTAACACGTTATTTTGCATTTTTCCATATTTTGCATTTCCCTTGCACATGTACATGTATTAAAAAGTTAGTCGCAGTACGAGTCATATATAATTGCAAATAGTTTTAACTGTACTTTTGATTATCCGAGTCATGATCCCAATACCTCGGATAATCGATCTTCCAAAAACCTTCTGTAAATAATAAGGCTCTGCGCTCAAACTAAAATTTTGCGTTTAGACACGCCTCTATGTGAGGTATCTGGAAGTCTTAAGTGTTGATCGATCTAACCTCCAAATTATGTTTAAACTCTATAATCGACTCCTTGCAAAACAGCGGTGATTTGGGGGCGTGAATGCTATTACCTTTTACCCCTTTTTTCTGTACAAATTCTGAGTGGCAATGCCATTTTTACAAAATTTCGCATTGTATTAGTAATTTGTCGATATGATTTTAATACTGTAATCTCGCTTGTGCGCTTACAAACATTAGCGGGATGTTTTGTTTCAAATGCGGTTGTCATTATCACTTTCCCAATACAACTTATTTCTCTGGATACTCTCAAAATGTTTTTAAAGTGACGCCCGAGTGGGAGTTCACAAATGGCAATATGGAAACTTATCTATCAAAATACTTACTCATTTCAGGAAGTAATTCATGGAATATTATTATTAGATCGTGACTTAATGTTGTTAAAAATATCGAAATTTGTACCTACAGTACATGCATTAAGTGTCATAGCTGGTGTACATGTTTCTGAAGGTGGGTCAAGGTCTGTATCGTTAAAGTCACGATATTCTTTGAAATGACATCTGCCTGTCATGGGTTTCGTGAATGTGAATCGATTAATGTGATGCATGTAGAGCTAAACTTCTAACTAAGATTACCGCTTATTTACAAGTCAGTATTAAGAAAGTAAGCTCAACATATGCCATGATGTTGCATTTTGATCATTGCTACCAGCAGGGTGGGAAACAAGCCCTAAAAAGTCCTGAATATTCCACAAAAAAGTCCTAAAACAGTTTAACAGCTCAATATTGAAACTTTTACATTTGTTTCCGATTATTACAAACCCTGAAAAGTGTGTTGCAGGTAGGCAACACCGCCATGGAGAGCTTGGAAAGTAAATTGAATTTATTCAATGTAGAGGTTCCCTATTAAAAACTAATGGCTCAAACTAATTTTATTATTGTATAAACACATATATTAAATGCATCCTAAAATTATTTTTTAAAACAAAATCCTAAAGTCGTCCTAAAATTTAACCTTAAAAAGTCCTAAATTTTAAATCTTGGGAAATTTGTTGTCCACCTTGTATCAAGTATCTACTGTATCAGTGTTCGGAAAATTATGTAAGGTTAAAAGTAGGCCTACGATCTTTCGGTCTATCTACATGTATGCCTGCTAAACAAGGTTAATTGTTGGGCCAAACGTCATCATTTTAACCTCAGGTGTCGTTGAAATGCATATTTTGCATTTTTTGACCTTCACAATAACTTTTAATTTAATATGTATACTGTACACGTAATTGTTATTAGGCTTATATTAATTATATTAAAATTAAGAAGCTGAACGTGGTGGAGTGAGATAAAAGAGAATATGCGCACCGCTGCTGGCAATGCAGAAAGTAAAAATACCGAACTTCAAAAAGACTGAATGTAAAAATGACGAAATTTAAAACGCCGAAAATATAAAAGATTATGCACTAGGGTCCAGTTTTTGTAAGCATTTCGCCTTTGTACATGTACACGTATGACTTTCCTTTGATTTAGTTTTTGTAAAAAAATTGCTTACATCGTTCCTTTAATAATATTTATAGAAACACTTGCAAGAAATACTCAAAAAAATTGTAATCCATTTATTCGTTTTATTCTTTTTAATCGAAATTCTAGTTCTAATTGACGTCATTAAAAATTAAAAGTTAAAAAATTTGAAACGTTAATTATTTTTTGATGATTTTATTACTATTTTATGATGAAAAAAATTCGAATTGTTGTTTTCCTTTTAATGATTTACCTTTAATTTTTCCCTCGCATTCGGCGTCCGACATTTTAACCATTCGACGTTGTTTAATGCGGTACTTTTGCGTTCGGCGTTTTTTCCAGTCGACGTTTTTGCGTTCGGCGTTTTCACGGGATACCCTTGCAAATGATACCACTCTACTGCATCACTCTTGTTTTTGGCGACAATGATGATTGTTGTATATGTGGCATCCAAGCGTCTACTTTGAAACGATGTAATAAGTGCGTCTTTTAGTGTCTTTTGTGTCTTTTAGAAATTGAATGAAACCATGAAAAAGTAGGTCTAATCTAATAGTCGTAGTGCACGTGCAAGGATTTTCGGCATCTTTCACTGCTAATTTGTCAAACCTTGAAAATACTGCACAAGTAAAATCGAAAGTTGGCCCACTAAACTCGTTCCTCACTGAAAAAACACCCACTTGGAAAAAGCTGTTGCTATCTTTAGTCGTGGGTACATGTATACCATGTTTTTCAATCACGAGATCATACATTTGCTCGTTGTATGAAGGATGTCTTAAATATGGATGCATATTCTCGTGAAGCAGTTCGCAAATATATAATGTAATTGCATCACGTCAGGTTAGCAGTTAACCATGGATTTTCTTAACCCAGCTAATAGGCAGGGTTAATTCAAGGTTTAAGACAATTTTCCCAGAATTCCTAGCTGCAACAGGCTATCCCCATGTTCACTGTACCATGGGTTAAAAACCCTTACCACTGGTTAGCTAACCTTTCATTTAACCTACAATGGTGCAACCGGCTCTAAGGGGGTTGAACAATGGAGAAGACGTAGCCCTAGCCCCTTAAACACCTAGGGTTTTCCAAGGAGGCTAGATCCAGGGGAAGTTTGGGGTTGCAGAGGAGAAGAGGTTTGAGAACTTAGGGGTAGACTTTAGCAATGCGAAATCGTAGCAATACAGTAAGATTTTTTTAGTAGAACGATTGTTGTTGCTGTAGTAGAACTGAATAGGTGTTTTAAAACTTGCGTATGCTAATGGGAGGAAGTAGCTCCCTTACGGATTTCCATAATAATGCTGGCCATTGAGGGGGATTTATTTTTATCACTTGATGCAGACATCAGTGCAGAACTATTAGACGAGGTATGCCTAACACTTTGCCCTCATCTAGCAGTTGAATAAACTCCGTAATTAGCCAAAACATCATTTCAAAGTGATGTTCAGAACGATTATTAAGCGATTATGGTAGCACATTTGTCATATGTTACTAGACACTCGCATAGCCGGATTTGTTTTTTTTCTTTTGAAAAGAAAACCATGTAAGCTCCCCTAACGTGATGTCCAATGTGCACGGCCTGTTCGTTTTGAGTCACGCGCTCGTAGTTGTACAATTTCCGCAAA
This sequence comes from Rossiulus vilnensis, assembly GCA_034700785.1. NCBI lineage: Eukaryota > Metazoa > Arthropoda > Diplopoda > Julida > Julidae > Rossiulus > Rossiulus vilnensis. Next base: position 75 of record JAQIXS010001976.1, on the reverse strand, counting down.
TTCAGACAACAATTTCGAGCTTTTTAAGGGAAGGGATCTTTTAACCTGGAAAACATGGAAAATGGGATGAAGACG
>JAQIXS010001975.1:0-25479 GCA_034700785.1 Rossiulus vilnensis | reverse complement strand
TAACTCGAAATTCGGATAAGTCGAATATTTTTGGGGGTCCCCTGCGACTTCGAGTTATCGAGCTTTCACTGTAATGTATTTTTGCCAGATTTTCAGCATATTTTTATAAGCACAATATACGCTCACAAGTTACGAAAACAACAAAGTCGAAGGTGTTTTTTTTGGGGGGGGGAGAACTAATCACAAATGACGTATTTTTGTCAGATTTCTATTAATATTTATAAATAGGTCTAATCAAGAGAACGCCGAAGACGGAAGTTTTCGGAAACTTAGATCAAAGATGGAGAAATTTAGTCATAACGTCCGTAAGAAACTAGAGAAAGAAGTATAAAATGCAAAAAAAAAAACACGACAGGAGCAAAGTTTATATTATAAAACCTGTATAAAAAAACTATTTGTCGCATTGTGATCATTGCCAGAGATGAGGCTATTTTTAAATTAAGTGATAAGTCAATGGTCTTTTTTTTAAATATATTTTTTTTAATTTAAAAAAATTATTCGATTCAATTGGTGAAGCAAACGCTTTTGCAAAATTAAAAATCTATGGTATCGTTACATTGAGCGTGTGAACAAATGTTTTGTCTTCTATCGAATGCGTCGCCCTTTTTTTGTGCCTGGTTAATTTGCAATTGTTTCCATGAAGCCAAACATCAAATGACTTTACAAAAATGATTTTGCGCATTTTTTTCTTTTTTTTCGCTAAACATTGCTCATAAAAAATGTTGTAAAAACACTTAAAATTCCGAGGGCAGCCTAACTCGCATATAACCTGCAGATATATACATCGTAGATGAAGGAAGGTTATTTAGCACGAAGAAATCAGGTCCCATTTGAAGGGCAATCACCATTTTCGACTTGTGAAATGTGTCTGGAGAAAGTTTGTTCTAATTTCCTACATTAATTGGTTTTTCTTACCTCGGGCTCACCGTTCACCAGCAGCCAATTTAATGCGCTGCTTTCCAACTAAAACTAATAAGGAAATGTGACTTAATGATTTCGACAAATTTAGGTGCACCTCAGGTTTTTCCAGAGATCCTTTTAACGGAGAAAATACCTGGATAACTAATGAGTCGAGTCTCCACTTCGGTCATTAAACCAGTACTCGACCTTCGCAGTCATTGGCATATTTAACATACATGTAGGTAAACACCTGTAAACACCTACATGTAACTTGTTTTCTGCCTTTTTCACAAGATATCACATGCACATCCCCTTATAGTTTTGATATCATTACTGGATATTATCTGTACGCGAATAAAGCAATTAATTAACACGACAAGAAATTCTACTAATTACTCGTAGTGACGAGGACGAATAATTAGTGGAATTTTTTGTCGTTTAATTGCTTAATTCGCGTATTAATTAGTTAGCACTTAGTTTGCACGTTTCAAAAATATGCCTTTCCATTTCGATGATAATGAGCCAAGAACGCTTTCATCCAAACTACATAAAACTTGTTTCATATCCAATATCGTATTTTATTCAATAATGAAAGTCAAACGAAATCATATCTTAAATGATTAAATTGCTGCTTGTTTCCATAAGATCTATTCTCGCCCATGGGATAAATTTCGGGAAGATCATTCCATTTAGAATTTCACTCCAAACAGATTCAAAATAAAGATAACATGGGAAGTGGGGTGCCATTACATAAATAATTACATTGTTGCCTTATATCCTTCTTAAAACCCCACGTCTCTATAATAAATGCTTAACATGCAGCTAAGTCAGGAAAAATAGTTTGAAAATATATTTTTTTTGAGGCTGTCAAAAGCATACCCACAATGCAGAAAAAAAATACATATTTTGCTTCCAGTCTGCCTTTATTTTTGAAGCGTCCCATTTATCTATAAGAAAATCAAATAAACGTTATTATTATTTTTATAAATAAACGGAACATTTTCGAATTACAAAAAATAGCGCAGACCGTAGTGGACGACCAATTCCACACGAAAAAAAACCAAATTCAGCAATTATAACACACATTTCACGCAAAAATGTGTACTTATGCATGTGGGACATCCTTGCTCCAGCTCGGAGACCAGGTCACTCCCAAAAATAATAAAAACGGTTCTCCAATCGATATTTTATTGAAGTTGTGGTCCACTTTATGTAGCTCCATCCCCAAGGGGCTCTGGGTTCCTTCTCAACCCCTTCGTTGCATGCTTTCCCAGGCCAAGAAGTGTGTCAATAAACAAAGCGTTCAGCCAGTTGGTAAATCAGGAGAGATCGCAATCGGCCAGGTAGAGCCCTCGTTAGGGGGAAATTACGAGCCAGGTGTTGACCAATGAAGCGAGAGGGGGCGTGGTCTGCCATGTGACGTCACGCTGGTTGCTTTCGATGTCTCTGGGACGGCGCCATCTTCAAGCAGAGTGAATTAGGAACACGGTGGGGGTGGTACTGTAAGCGCAACAGGCTATCCTGATTAAATCGCCCAATTTGCCCTTTGGATTAATTGCACCTTGCGCTCGGATTATGCTAATTTGGACGCCGTCTCCGTGATTGTGCCCTGGAAGAGATCGTCCCATGCTCTGGATTTAATTGGCCGTTCTGGAAGGCAGATTTCGGAGGAATTCTTCGGGAACAACCTGTGGATCCAGGTGGGTTTTTCAACGTTCCACATCTGGTGGAATTATGCACGCTCGTTGATGCGCGATAAGGTGGTTTTGTCCAGTTTTGCTCGGAAATGGCAGAGCGGATGGAGCCGGGCGGCAGGTGGAATTAGAGAGCTGCTCGAGAATATCTAGCCTAGGAAATAAACGTTGTGAAAACAGTTCTTGAGGGTCAACTGATAAAGGTAGGCCGATGAGAAAGTTTTTTATTTGGAGAGGGGGCAATACACTGGCCGGAGGCTTTATCGTCATCAGCATTAGCCTGACCGTTGGTGGCCGAATGATCAGAAGATGTAAACACCCTGGAGAAAAAAAAACCCAGGAATTTTGGTTGTCTCATGATTGCCTCAGCTTCCATTTCCTAGAAAGCATGTTTTATGCAAATGAGATAAGGAAGAAGGAGGAGGGGGGTGGGGGAAGCGTAAACGTTCATCAATAAGTCTACGTTTTGACTCCCTACCAGCCCTTAAACCATGGTCAAATAGTACAGATGACGTTAATTAATGTTTTTTTTTTCGAATATAAGACGAATTTTTTTCTACAATAATGTGTCTTAAAATCAGTTTTTAAACAAAATGGAAAATTGTTAGGCGGAGGGATCGTAAGAACCATTTTTTAAAAACATTATTGCTGCGTTTTTCACAAGAATGATAGAAAAAATACAGCGTTTGTATGCGAAGTTTAAACTCAAAACACTGACTCAAATTTTCCAAAACAGCAGTGCACGCCTCGTTTTGATGTAGTAAAGTGTTGGTTTACTTCAGTGCTATTTGTCTTACTCAAGTAAGGATATTTTTCCCTCAAAATTTTACTATTAAAACTGGGATTTGCGATTTAAACTTGGGGGCGACTTTTTCGTGTAAATACGGTTGTTTGGACAAAAAAGCTCAAAAAAGGTCAATACAAAATGGACGTTCGAATTTTCAGATTTCTACTCCCTCACCCCTAACTATTATTTGATCGACCGATTTGTGTTAACACCCGCCTTTCCGCTGAGGATGCCAAAAGTCCTCCAAGTAAGTTAGGTCCATGCAAAAGACATTGACATCGATCTATACCAACAAAAAAAATTGTTTTATTTTGAAAGAAAGAAATTAACATTTAAAACTGATAAAACGACACCAAAATGAGTCATGTCTGAATCATATCAAGCAAGTCGCCAAATAACGTTATTTTTTATGAATGCACTGTAATTACAATGCTAAATATTGACATTTTTTAATTAAAATTTGACGTCATTTCGAATCGATATGTGACACATTTGTTGGGGACATGATTTGTTTTTTGATGGAATGACGTCACCTGGAATAGTTGTGTCGTAAGGTATTATTACAGATTATGTAAATTTATATCCTTATTTTAAATTTTAATAGATATGCGCACGGAAGTAGGTTTTCGAATATATTTTTCCTTTTTTAGTAGCGCACCCCTTACTACTAAAAACGTTGAACAAAAGTCCAGATCAAGGATTTTGTTGTGATTATTGTTAGGAGGAGGAGGAGGAGGCGTTTTATTATACCACAATATCATGGACCATTACGTTTATAAAAACCACTCGATTTTTCAAGGCCTATCCGTTACCTAAAACGGATTTTACGCTACATTTGTATAACAAATTTGTTCAGATTAGGGCGAACGTTTTTGAAACACAACCAGCAGTAATGGAATATTAGTGTGCTTACTGCAAATAAACCAATCCCTGATTATTTATATTCATTAATTATTTTGTTAAAATTACATTTGTATCTATCTATATTGTGCAATGATTCGTCTGGTTTTGAGGATAATAAAAAATTTGAATTACGAATAATATTGCGAATAACTAAGAATTAATTGGTACACTACACTTTGTAAACCGGCCATTTTATAGAGACTAAGATAAATTCAAAGTTTTTATTTCTATATAAGAGCTTATCAGTGCCTCCTTTGCATGGTCTTGTTATACAGTACATTTATTTTAAGTTTCTGATTAAGAATCAGACTTCCTTTTAAAGCAATTCAAAGTAAACTATACATTTATGTGTATACAGTGTTGATAAGAAGCTATCATGCGCCATGTTACCTTGCAACTTAATTAGTCGATTTTATAGTCTGTAAAAAGGAGATGATTAATTAATGAATTAAGCAGGCTCTGAAATAAGGAAATGCATTATCTTTGCCTTTGCAGAAAATTGAGACCGGATAACCAAACCTTTATGTTATAAAATATCGTTTTACTATTAAGATTGATAATATATTACAAATTCTAATACTGACTTTGAACGGATACTTAAATTTGATACGAATCTGATCATGCATGAGTGCATGACATGCATTGCTCAACTTCCAGGCAATGCAGGCCAACTAGCTTTGCTTTGATTTCGTTATCCTTGTTAGTATTTCATAGCATATTTAATAATAAATTATTTTAATTAGTATTATTAACTTGCGGATGCTTATAAGTTTTAGAAGTTGTCTAGGCTGTTAAATTATAAAAAATAACTTGCACCAAAGACATTCAATGAGAAACAGTGTCATAATTTATCAATTGAAGTATTGGGATGATGTGGACCCATTTCGTTATTCATGTGTGACGACGCTTGCTGGTGGACGGTTCGATAGTTTCGCTAAATTATAGAAGCAGTTCTATAGATAAACAATACGTTGTAGTGTAAAAGGTACATTAAATAAATATTTTCTAAACTGCCGAGGCTAAGTAATAAATGGAAAAGGACAGATTATGTTGATTAAAAGGACAGGTTTTTTTGGGGTGCCAACACCCATTTAGGGGCTTAATCCTGCATATACCATTTGATCACATTTGTACATGTAGTCAAAACGTGTTTAAATGCATACTTCGTATAATTTGGTATTCATTTGGATAATTGGCCCTAATTTTTGGCCAATAAGTGCTACTGATTTACTTTATAAAAACCTAAATATTATGGAAGAAAAAAAAGTGAATACGTTTAGTACAAAATAATGATAATATTTTTTTCGTCCTTCCAAAAATTATTTATTTATTACTAAGATTTTAAAAAAGAAAACACGAATCATAAATAGCTTCTTTCAGTGTACCTTCCTAAAAAGTTTTATTTTTTGAAATATTGATAATGGAGGGCAACCGCGCCATGCCAGAGGCTAATTATTTTGAAACCAGGTCACAAATAATAAATTGCATGCATATTTTACATATACTTAAGTACTTTAAAGGTTATCTGTATGACAGTTTTGCACCATTATTCTTATTTTAAAAAATGAAACCGGAAATAATAAAATACATGTACTTTAATAGTTAGCTTTATTTAAAAGAATACAAGAACATGCTTGAACTTTGGAAAACAATATTTCAAATAAAATAGAGCTACACATAATGGGCTTTCCAAAATATGTTTTGCCTTTTTTTTGCCAAAAAAAGAAATGTTTTAATAGAGAATAACAACATTGTTTTCGAAAATTAATGTTAAAAATATATACATGTAGATACACCAAAATTATGTATATATCGTATATTTTTGTTTCTAATTAACTATTTTGATGTTTTGGTAAAATTACACCAATGCCATTTATTTACTCAAAAAATTCTGCAAAATTGTATTTACCTTTAGCGAAAATAATTCGCTCATTCGCCCACTAGCATCACTGTCAAGAACAATGTGTTTCAAGGTGAAGATTATTTTCAGCAGACGTCAATCTGCTTTGATTTTTTTAAACAATTTCTACAGTTTGCCTAAAGTTCCTATTGCTTGATTGCAGTATAATTAGAAATGAAACGATACACTTATGTCAAGGTATATTCTGTTGTTTGGAGTCATCGCCATTGCCATGCAGGGCTTTATAGCCACTGCAAACCATTAAAATTGACTAATATTCCATTGACTAATATATACCAGTGAAAATATTATTTCCGGTGTAATGAGAGAAATTTGAAACAGCTGGTAATGTGGTGAAGGGGTCGTCCAACCTCGAAATAAAACAGTATAAAAACCCACACCCTGGAGTTTTATGTGAAGAAATGCTGTATATATTTGGGGAAATGCAGCATAGAATTTGGCGAAAGCCTTTAATGCCCATTGCACGTCGTATAACAACAGTCTAATAAGAATGATTGAAGTTATTCTCCTTAAGTTATTGTTTAAGACTGTGATTTATAAATCAACATACCATTATACTGAATCCATGTACGAAGCAGACCTTGATCCTTGACTTTGATTCAAGGTAGTTTTTAATTTCTCGGTTTAGTTTTGCATAATAAAAATGAGAATAATTACAAATGTAATAGGGAATTAATCGACGCATTATTTAAACGTGGGGAATGCATGGACCATTGGCGAAAAGTATTTAAGACAACAAATGTTCAAATACTGTACGTTCAAGTGTTATTTAAGTGCTGCTGTAATATGTTATGGCAGACATAGCTTTAGGCTTGCATGGGCGTTTTAAGAGATGTTTTAAAAGAAACTGACTGTTTACATGGTGGAGACATGCACCTTTATCCACGCTTGTCATTGTTACGGCTATATCAAGTAGGGGAGTGCATTAATAGGAAGTGATACAACTTTCACCATGCAGCTTACATTTTTGAATATGGACGCAACAAGCGAATATGATATCAGCTTTGTTGACACCATGCGTCACGCTCCTACATTGCGATTGTGATTGAAAATAATTAAAGGTTGCACGGACATGGGTACACACCTATTTGGGTGTATTATTTCTGTCGCCATTTCCGCAAAAAGAAAAAATCACGCCCGTTAAGTCTAAGGAGGAGGCGGTGAGAAAGAACGTGCTCTACAAATTACATTTCCACAACCCCTAATCATTCATTGCTTTAAAAGTCATTAAAATATATGAAACACATGTTTTACAGCATAAAACATGTATCTGCCGATCTACAGTTGGCCTACGTTTTCCGACATAGTTTTCTTTGTGTGATGAAATAAAAATACATGTGATCTACTGGTCAGATGACATTCAGTTTTTGGTATTTATATACATGTATATATAAGCAATGGTATGGCAACTTTAGAAGTACGATGTCCATGGCTGTCATTTTCCTGGTCTTTTTTGCGTTGACTTGGCCGAAGCCGTTTGATCTCGTTTCCAAAGTTCAACATCCTTCAACATAATGATATCATTTCCCTGTCTCTTATTCTTGTCAACGAAAGAAACGTTTCCCTTTTTGACGCCAAATAAGACTTGTCTAGTAAACGAGATGTGTTTTTGCTTCGCTGACATGTATTCCAGTACTATAAGATACTTTATAGAATTATATAAATTGCACGACGTGGACTGTTAAGATACTTGATTCATTAATTAGTGACTTAAGCTAATGATGCTTTCTTCATACAGACAATGTCTTCGGGATGCAATCATGCCGTACTAATTAAAAACAACAATGAAACTCTTCAAAACACTTCCTCTGTCGTACTATTTCATTCAGCTCGTTATGTTTTCTTCAAACTAATGACGGCTCTAAAAGTACACACTGAAGTGTTGAAATCTTTGTTTTGAAGCAAAGCAAATGGCATTACCTTTGTGAAACCTTTTGTCAACAAGGCAATTCATAAACATCTACTGTAAGCTATTTTGGCCTGAAAGTTGCATTGTTTGCGTTTTTCACTTTGCATGTTATGGAACCTTTTAAATAGCATACACACATGTATAACCTGTATTGCAAAACGTTAATTGGTTAAAATTATACTATCTTGTAGTATGTTTAGTGTATGACCGATTCCTTCAGTATTAAATTTAACCATACGTGTATTTTCTCTGTAAATACTTTTTCAACGCCATTTTTCGCAATATAATTTGAAATCACCCTGTAATGTGCGTGTTTTTTTTCGCAGTTTCTTATCTGGGCCTCTGAACAGAACAAGTGGCAAGGGGAGCCACAACTGGTTTCAAATAATACTCCCAAATTCCAGGGTTTTTTGCTTTCTACTCACGTTGTACACCTCTCACACAAATCAGGTTAAACGTTAGCCGCCAAAACACCTTTCATAAAAACATACCCTGAATTGGGAAGGAATAAAATCGGAAAAGGATTGGAATGTAAACTGGATTGCTTAGCCACAGAAATTACGCAAATGCACTTGTGTAAGAACAACCAAAAATGTGCTCGTAAAAATTACAACTTTTGAAAAGGAAACTTTAAAATTATTCCGTGGAATGTCCTCACCTACATGTGTAAGAAAAACTACGAAGCGTTATTGAAGCTCGCGATGATGCCTTTGAAAGAGGAAATCGATGGAAATAAGATGTTTTACTGTCAGCGAATGAATTTACTGGATATTATTAAGTGTGAAACTAAATGATTCATAAACATGTCAAAACCAGGGTGAGTAAATTAATAATCGAAATCAATGAATAAAAACACCGCTTTTGCCTAAAGCAAAAAAACTTGTTGAACAAAAAAGACTTCCCCTCATCGACTGCCGTGCAAATGAATTTAGCTTCTCCATAGGAACCTTTCTTCCATTTAGTTTCTTGCTCACATTTTGAATCAATTTTTCTGATGGGTGATTTATGTTGAAATACTGAAATTCGTATTTCACGCTGAATTTCATATAGTACGTTGACCTGCAGTGGATGTGAAACTGCTCATTTTTATTGACCAAACGGCTAACGGATTCATAATTGGCAAATGGTTAGGTTACTAAGGTTAGTCAAACTTTTTTACTATGTTTTACAGTTTTCCCTCTCGATCAGTTCACCTAAAATAATTGCAAACTACGTGAGTCACACAGTGCATCTTACATTAGACAAATCACTGCAATTAGCAGGCTATAAAATTCTGCATAAGCTCCACTGACAGGTACGAGGAACTAAACTTTTATAGCATTTTTTAAAAAAAGGAATAATTGTTTCCAATGAAATTGAAATGCTCTAAGGATGGCGTAAGGAACGCTGAAAACACTTTCAACCCTCATTGGTCATTTTTTCAGGCGTGTTGGCTTTATATTTCTACTGTTGGGCAGTCAAAAAAATCGATAAACGAGACAAAACATAGATTAATGGAGGTGTATTTCTGCATTCATTTTCTGTCTTAATGATTCGAGCGACCCTTCTCAAAGTTTTCAACGAATTTGCTGATTTGAATACTTCTGACTACATGCATTCATATTAACTAGATCTATTATTAATAAGGCACCATGTCAAAACCTGATGCGCTTACAAAATACATGCATACACGTATTTATAAAAAGAAGAATGAAATATTGCGTTTGATTTTCTAAAATAACACAGCAAATCAATTACGTCGCCTACAAACTGTACGCATAAGTGTTGCACAAATGCTTCATGGATATTGCAAAATAAAATTGATAGAATACATGAAAAATAAATAAATAAATTAAAGATTGCAGAAATGCTTCTCACGTTTACTTCTCACAAATCTCGCAGTCATTTTCGACACTGACTAAACAAATACAATTGCTATCAATGTAAATAATAAATTAGAGAATGTATTAGTTCAAAATAATATTTGAAATTGTGGAGGAGGGAACTCAGCAAGTTTAACTAGCAATCGTAACATTATTGTGCTTTACCTTCAATCACTTCACAAACCCCTTCTAAAAAAATCATTTATTTTTATGATTTCTCTAGAATAAAAACTTTCATTCTGAAAACATACAAAAACGTTCATTAGACAAAAATTCCTTTACAAGTTTCTCGAAGGGGAAAAACTTTCATAATTTTACGAAAATACATGCAATAATGATTTCACCAAAGTAAATTAATTTATGACTTTCGATAAATTTGAAACTTCTATTTTAACCATTTCGTTAACTACCTCAAAGAATTTAAGCCTATTCTTAAAAAGGCTGGCATAAGTTGTTAGAAGCAGTCGGACTCAGTCATCGATTTTTAAAAAGCAACGGTTCGCTCTCTACAGGGCTTCTTTAGGCGTTACTCTCAATCACCTCACAAACTCCGGTTCTAGAAAAGGTTTGTGAAGTGATGGAAAGTAAAGCACAACGACATAACAATTGCTAGTTAAACTTGCTGAGTTCCCGCCTACATGATTTCAATTATTATTTTCATCTAATAGCTCACTTGTTTTAATTCAGAAAGGATGTAATATAGTATTGTGGATTTTTCAAATAAATTGTAGACACGTTGCTTTTTAAAATCCGTTGACGAAGTCCGAGTGCGTGTACATGTATGCATACCTCAAAGAATACTGGCGGAAAGAACTCGGGAACTTAAGCCCTCGTTTATGATGTTAGCCATGCGGTTAATTTTCGCCTTAGTCGAATGCATATCTAATTAGGCTCGTGGATTTAAACGTCGCGTCCGTGAAATATGGATGGCAACCTCCTGTTTACGATGGTTTCTCATGCAGCACGGAATGACCAACCACCATGAAATTGGCTGTTTTATCGCTGGCGTCTTCATTGACCACCTGAAAACAATGCCTTTCGTTTTAGGGTCGGCGTGTGTTCACGCCATAACTGTATATTGTTTTTTGGAAAAGTACAATGTTAGTTGTCTGCTTTAATGTTTCACGGTATGTCCCCTTCCACCTTTTTCGAATAGCATCTATATTTGAAAGGAGTTGGTTGTTTGTGACACCCATTCGTAATTGCGCTGATATTTGAATGGCAGATATTGGTTGAGGATATGTTACGTTATCAATCAAATTACGGTGAGGCCTCGTATGAATGCGTTTTGGATAACTGAAGCCCACATAAACCAGTTGCACCACATGCTGGTAATAAGCGTATAAAGGGTTTCATATTTTGTCTTAGCAAATTAATCAGATGTCAGGTCGTTAGCTGCGTGCTACGTGATCTAAACAAGCTTTGTCACAGTACGATTGCCTTTCATTCTTGGAAATCCTTGCGAATTATCGCATCTAAATTGTCATTCCAGGGTAAAAACCCTCACTTGGATTCTGGGGAAAATGTAAAAAGCTAGGCCCGCAGCATCGAAATGACCTAGCAAAGGTGAATACTGTATACAGGTAAACTAAAACAGGAAACCATGGACGAACTGTACATGTACTTTATCTCTGACCTCATTCCTTTGTAATCATAAACAAGATTATTTTTCTATAAAATCTCCGAGCTAGTTTGATTCATATTAACCACTACAGGAAATTTAATTTTGCAATGACTACTACATGATATATTTTTTCTGACCTTTGTGTATACTGTGTTTAATTAAATTGAATGTTGGTGGGTCACTTATTGATCAACATTTAAGGAGACTGTAAAGTGTTTGCTAACCGATTAGAATTTTAAAACTAAACGTAGTCGAGCACATTTCGTTAATTTACTATAAATTACTAGAAAATATAAAAAATATAAGACGGTTTTATATCTACAGAGTCCTTAATATGTTCTGCTTTTGTTTTCATTGATTGCATCTATTATCTGTATTGCACAAATAACTAGTACTTTAATCCAAACATATATACAAGAAGCCAATTAATTGAATTAATAGCTTAGAATTTTAAATCACTCAAAATTAGCTGTTCGGATATGCATGTACGGTGTTACTGAATTTGTCGATAATTTAATACTAACGAACAGGCTGGTCGATTGGGAAATGTCAGATACATGGAGTAGTCATTTTTCCACGAAAAATAAACGTGAGAAATGTTTCAGGTACAAGTGTCAAGTATGAAAAATTCGCTCAATGTAGTCGCACCTGTTGCCTGCCTTTTTGCTATCCATTTCAAAAGGCTGCACTATCCATTATAGAGTGCTTAGGTTATTGAAACTTCATGAATACATATCTGACACACGGCATTTTGTGATAATATAGTATAGCAAAATACGCGTCTGTTGCTATATTTGTTATCACAAATCGGCACGACACGAGCTAAAAATTATACATACAAGTTGTATAACTAACTTTCACCCAAACCAGGTTTTTTTTGTAAATATCGTATACGTTTAGATCTCAACATTGAATTATGAGACATTGCAGTTTACTGGCTTCACAACTCATGCAAGACAGCTATCAAATGTGTGGTAGTTCTCTGAATATCATTGTCTATATCGTATATGAATAAAGTAGATACATGTACTTATTACAGATGTCAGATATTGAATGTTATTGGCCATTGAACTTATCCCATTGTTGCGCGACCATTTCTTTTTCCACAGTTCTCTGGGTTAACTCACTTCGTTTGAATTGGCTTACCAACATATCAACATATCAGTCAGAAAAACGTTCATATGTAATACTCTCTTGCATCATTTGCACCATTTTCACTTTATTTTACCGCCGCACGTGATGACCGTTGGCTAATAAGCAATTTTGACAAGTTGTATAATAAATAGCCTACCTGGGTACGTAATCTTCACTTATGACATCAATAAACATTTGTTACATTTCGATTTTAGCGCTGATAAAAATTAAATTTGTTATCATCTTGATTATGTTAAAACTCGTATAGCGAAGTATAAGTTCAGAAAATGAAGCCTGAAGAGACGCAACACATTTTGAAATACATGTGCATGCATCAGTAGCCTATATTATATTTTGGGCTTGACAAGAACATGCGATGCATTAGTATTTTAAGTTATACCAAATAATAATCGATAGGTCGTATTCTGTAACTTGAAGTGGAAATTAAACGGTTCTCAAAATGCTTCAAAATGAATAGTGTAGCCGAGATCTTTCTAACAGATTTAGTTCCACTTTATCGGGTACATTCATAATCTCACAATTTTAAGAAAAAAGGGTACATATTTATGAGCAGGAGCAGCAAATACCTTGACTAAGGTCAAGCCTATTTGCACGAATTGACGGCATCTTTTATGTGGGTCTCAGATAAGGTATACATATTTATGACACGGCATCACACGCATTGCCCATTTATACGGTTTCAAGTCAATAAATTGGTTTTGTGAAGTCAGCAAGATTATTACATCCTGTTGCATGCATGCAAAACTACGTCTACCACAGTGTAGAGCTGCCTATTGAAAGTGATCATTGCCAAAATGTTCTGGTACGCCATTTGTGGGGTTTGCATCAAAAATAAGGGAGGAAAACTAACAGTCCACATACATGTATTTTGCTGTTTTAGCTACGTTTCTCCCATTTATTTGGGACTTATTCAGGCTCTGATAATTAAAAAACATAAAATTAACTCAAGCATTTCAAAACCCAACAACGCTTTAGAATAAAAAAAATATTGACACAAAGCGAGTATTAATTAAAAAAAATAAAGTCTACATGCTTATAACAGGTAGAGTAATACTCATATTTTTCAGCCACAACAAATTTTAACTACAATTACAATTTTGTATCAATGTTATTTACTTCCACTATATTGAAATGTCACGTGATTCTAATTGAAATTTGAAATAATTTAGCACAGAAAAAGGACGGAACATTATTGGGGTCATCACTGGAGTCTTCATTGGAGTCTTACGTCACTTATTCCCTTTTGTCCAAAGCAATAAATCATGGGACGGCCTCTTAAGGCATTTTAAAATTACCCTTTATTGATTTTGTGCTAAATCATCGCGAGATGACCTGTTGCATTTTTCCAACCTTGTTTTTTTCTTTTCTGATTTCTGGTTTTTACACCTACGTGATTTAGCAGAGAGAGAAAAACCCTTTCCTTGCCCGACAGAAGAGACATGTCCAAGGACTTACTAAAACTCAAAAGCCTCGCACGCTTTTCGATCGTGAAAATTGGGATTTAGTGCAAATCCTGCTTACAAAGGGGCTTCGAAATGTACCTATTGCCAATTAAAGCGAGGATCCCCTCATTTGTGTTTTGTCAACTCGTTTAACTGTTAAGCGGAACTGCATTTGCCATTTCCAACCCTTTTGAATCTGTGGAATCTCAGCTGATTCTCAGCGATGCAGAAACGCAATTTGCACGGCTTCATCAGCGTTTTGCTTATTGGCATTGCGAGCACCAAAACGCAAATCTTCACGAGATAGTGGCGTCCAAGGACGAAGTTGACCATGTTTTTGCATACCTCGAAATGCATTATGCTAAAACTGTTATGCGGTCTGGCTAATACTGCTTGTTACACGCCACAGTGAATCAATTTGCGATAACTAGTCGCGTTTTACGCTCTTTGCAGGCGTGTTCAAATGATTTCAAATGCAGGCATATCCACCCTGATTTTATCCGCTGAATTTAACAAATGCGAAGGCAATCGTAGGCCTATATGAAACCAGATTGTGCGCATTTTCTGCTCAGCTTTGTTTTCATAATAATAATTGCGTACCCTGCAGCTTAAACCGCCCACTTTATCAATATTTCGTAACCTTTTTAATAGCCGACTGGTTAACATTTATTCAGGCTGCATGTTTGTGCACCATTAAAATGTTTTCCATGGATGAGCATGCCGCAGTGTGCTAAAAGCGCTGGGAGACCATCCATAAACTATGTGGGATCTAAAAATGTGGTATGGTCAGTGATCACAAAAGTCACGCGTATTCATTTTTGGCTGATGATTGTTTTAAAACGTCGATAGAACTTATGACAAATGCTAAATTGTTTACAATTTGTTCCTTTATTTTGTGCACGTGATTAACATGTAGTATGAAAAAACATTACACGTGAAGCTGTTGTATAATAAATAAATAAATATATACATTTGAATAAGACAAAAGTGAGTCGTGGGGACATCATTGTATTTCGTGAACACAAAGTAATCGCTGTGATAATATTGGTGATTAAACAAACTTGACATTAAAATATAAGGTAGGCCTATAATTAAGGCGCTCTATATGCCTTTTCAGCACTTGTACAGCTATTTGCCGTTTAAGTGTAATGCGATCAAAAGGCATGCATATTTTTTCCAAATCTCAAATAGCCTATTTTACGACTTCCAAAATTGGCCATCTCAGCGAATTGGCTAATAAAAAATGAATCTACAATTGCGTTCAAAGTTTGCTGAGTTTTCACTTAAACAAATCAAGCTATGCATTAAAACAAAACTTAATAAAGATCGTTTATTATGTCATTGTCAAGTTTATTATACTATTACGTTAATATGAATTTTGATGCCTTTTTAATAAAACCCAGGCATGCTGTAAGAATAGCTAGTGTTAAATATTTACGTTAAAATTCTTTTAAAGAAAATTTTTGTCAGTTGATTGCTACAATTCAACCGTAAACATACGAATTTAAATTCAGATTCTCATACAGCAGTTTTATTACTCGCACAGATTAAACACACATTTACTAGTCCAAAACACAAGCCTTTAGGAATTTTTAAATTGAAGTTGAAAATCATTACTTTCCTTCATCTGACCGATCGTCTTGGAATATATTCTTGAAAATTTCGTGTTTTAATGATTTTGTATAAACACGTGATTTTGCATTGTTTATTTTGGTCTGAAATTATATTTGAAATATGCTAAAGTGATATCTGATAATGATGATATCGTTTTAATCACTGATTACAATTAATGTGAGTAATAAAATGACTAATCTTAAACTAATAAATTAAGTTGATGGTTTCTATTGGTGATACATTTGCCTTAACATATATGACTACACTAGATTATTGACATGTGCTTGACATATGCATAGTATGTAAAAGCGAAATGACAATTGAATAACACTCTGACTATAATGAAGATACAAGCAAACAATTTCGTAATTAACTCGTACATGTATGTAAGAGCTACTTAACTATTTGCGTGCACTTTTTTACTATTTAATTCCATTTGACTGAGTGATATTAATTGAGGCTATTAATTTTCGCACATAGATGCAACATTTCTTTTATAGTATTAGCTTATAATTGTTAGTATCAATGCACATTTTAGAACTATTACCGCATAAATCTGAGTTACGCAATCGAGTACTGTAAAACACTAGAGTTTGAGAATATTGTCACTTGGCGATTAATGAAATAATTGTACTCTTAGAACGTACTCTCTGAAATATCCGCATTGTTTACTCGAGTACATAGCCCTTAGACATATGGTGCATTATAGGTATATTGTAGCGCATTTATCCATTTTAAGTGCGCCCTAAAATAATAATGTTCTTTCCAGACAGCCTATAAAAAGTAAATATGCATGCTTTATAGTCGTGATTCACGTTTATGTTGCAGGATGCTATTAAAATGGCTTTTACTATGGCACGCTGCACTTATCTCAGGACAACAATTCCATCAGCAAGAAACCATAAATCGACCGTTTTACTCTCGCCATTTTTTACCTGGGATGAGGCAGAATCCGTAAGTTTGATAATTCAGATTTCTAACGCCATTGACCAACGATTCTCTTTTTTAAATTTCGGTATATTTGTGCTCTTTTACAGTACACATTTAATTTTGGCCTCAAAAACTGTAAGACCAGGTAGCGTTTTCAGCGTGGTTGTAAATATGCTGGAACCATCGGCCACCACCACCGTTTTGGCTTCTGTGTCCAGGGACGGAGTCGAAATAGCCTCAGCTGAAACTACTATCGTTGGAGTGGACACTGAACGAATTTTGTTGCCGGTAATAATCGAATTTACATGTATTATATGCATTAAACTAAAAGTTGATACAAACATGAATGGTTAAAACCACAAGCTCCAAACATCATTGATGTCACTGTATTGCAATAACTCTCAAGACACATTATAAATTATTAATTTTTTGGCTATGGGTAAGATACGAAAAGTCATTATGCTGCATTCCATTGTTATTTTTCTATTGTAATGTTTTCCTACTTTGCTAGAGGTCTGTAAATAAATGAGCTGGGAATGTTCGCATAATTAATGTAATTTTGGGCCCATTGTATGTCTGATTCATTAACAACTGCAAGTTGATGAATATGGAAAGCATCTCAAGTTTTTTTAATGTCAGTGTAAAAAACGTGTAGGCTGACCTCTACGTGATGAAGATACATTGTTATCTTAACATTACATTAGTGTCGGCTTTTATGATTTCACAACCAACTGCAGGTTTCTTGTACTTTCAACAAAAGTAATTTTCAAAAAGCTTATAGCGTGTAAATGTAATTTAATGCCAGACTTTTCACTAATTTCTTAGATTCTAGGGTATGGCAAATTCCAGGAAAAATATTTTAATTCAAAATTACATCCGAAATTTTATTCTGATGTAGTAAATTCAGAAAAAGCCTGTTTTGTTTTTTGTTGTTCTCAAATGCACTTTTCAAGAAAAGAAATTCGTGCAATCGACAGTACCAGAAAATAGCGTTGTGATCATTGCACCTTGAATTCAAGACTTCTATTTTTAATCAAATTATTTTGTAGGGATTATTATTACATCGATGAATTTGTTAACGAATGTGATCTTGTTTCAATTTAGATACCGACACGAAGCACAAAGGGCCAGTACAGGCTTAGGGTAGAAGGGCAGAGTAACGACATATTGGGACCTCAATTTGTCGAATTTCAGGATCTGGAGTTTTCGCCCCGTTTTCTGACCATCGTGGTGCACACCAGTAGGGCTGTTTATAATGCGGATCAGATCGGTAGGTAACTTCATTTGCAAGTTTACACAACTGGAAATGCGTGCTTTGAATAAATGCATGTTAATGCGCTCTCCAGGTTGATAGCTTTATTTGCAATATTTGCATATAACGTGTTATACATAATCCTCCGAAAACGATGCTAACGACCACGCTGGCGACCAAAGTCATAAAAAGGACGCGAACTTGTACCTTAAAAAATATCTTCGGTATCGGTGTCGCTTTTCGTACATACAGTGCATTTACTTGGCTTTCAACTTCAAGGTGAACCACACGTCAACGGGCAACCATTTATTAAAAAGCTCGAGCGTTGAAGAGTTTGAACTGAGCAATTTTACCATCTCAGTTGCCATACGCACTGAGTAGTTGTTTTTTAAGGCTCCCACGAACACAAAAGAACGTCGTGATTTTACAGTTTTGTAATGCTAGCGCTATAAAATTAGAAAACTGATTTGAAGTTAGTACACGAATGTGACCCTTAAGAGTTCTTGGCCAAAAAAAAAACAAAAAATTAAATTCATCAAAGAAAAAAAGATAATATTAGTTTTAGAAACCTTCGTAACACCTCATCTATACTTGAAAATCACGTCAAAATACACTGAAGGTTGTTGGAAATGGTTATAAAAATTACAACTGAGTATTTAGCAAAAGCTGCAATGAAAATCTGAGAATGAAAAAATACAATAATACCGTAACGGAAGAAAAAGAAGAACGAGCACTAATCGACTGCTATACCTTACCATACGGAAAAAGGAAATGTATTTTAGAAATGCTTGTTGATTGAGGCACTATTTCACTTCAAAACGGGTTGATAAATGAACTACAAAATGTATTTCAAAGTGCATTTATTTTGAAATGCGTTTAACAATGCAACAATTTAATATGCATTCTGAAATCCATACTGAGATGCATTTTAAATGAAGTCTTAATTTGAGTGGATTTTAAAACATGGGTTGTGGTTTAGATGTAAGTTTGAAATCATAATGAGAGGTAAAAGGGGACGGTTTCTTGTTCCAATTTGGGAACACCTTGAGTAGGCCTTATTGGAGAACCGTATTATAATGGCGTTAATGATGAGTTAGTGATTTGAGCTACTCTAAGTCGACACTACTTTTTCAAAAAAAGAAAAGGTAGCCTATTTTAAGGTATTATGCTTATTTTAATGGTTAACTTCAGAGTTGCCAAACCTTTGCATATAACAGGTGGGAGCAAGATATATTTTGCTGTCATGTCCAAAAGTACAAGGCAGTTTTTCAGAAATGTTATTTTTTTGTTAATTTTATCGTTATTCGCCGATTAATTTTCGTAGCGAATTACATTTCATGAAGTTATTTATCTGCGTTGCATAGCATTTTTGACCTTCTGTGTGTTGTTCGGCGATGCGTAATAGCGAATTTTATTGCTGTTTTTTGAAGCAATGAAGTGCGTAGTAGATAAACACATTGGTATTCTTATAACGTTTGTAGGACAATTTTTTACGGACATGATTTGAGCAATTATCGAGGTTAAATGCAATGTTGGGAAGGTAGAGGAAGTCTTCTGAATGATGCGTGTTGATAAGAGGTACGAACAACGAAACACACTTTGTCCACCATTTTGTGACTAAAATGGAATGATGATTTTCTCACTCAAGAACTGCGAATTTATGTACCTTATTTACAGCTTTGGCTTAGCGCACTCTCATGGATTTCTCATGGATGTGTTTAAAAACAAGCCTAAAGAATTTACTTTTGTTTTCTTGGAAAAAGTTTTCTTAGCGTTGATTTTAAACGCTAAAACGCAATAAATAATTTTTAAAAATATAATCTTTAAAAAGTTAATCTATACTATGATTTGGTCCCAAACGCTTAGTAGGTTTTATTAAAATGGGTATAATCGTTTCACCCTTTATTTTTTGATAAGTAAAAATACTATACGAGGCAGCTTTAGACTTGATTTATAGTGTTGATAATTCGTCTCTCAACAGAGTTAATAACATCATAATTTAGGATAATTTGACTACCTTAATCAATATTGCCATTGACTATGTTTCTTCGCTAAGAAGGAAAACAGTTGTATAGCTGCAATGACCTTGAGACTAGTGTACGGTATTTACTAAGAGGCCACTAGCTTCAAAATATTAAACCGATATAAACATCCTCTAAAACGCTTAGCTTCTCACAGCTGAAAAACTAATGCTTTCTTTACATTTTCAGTCTTGATCAGAGTAATAATTTTGAATATGGATCTCAAACCTTACAACGAACCGACAACGATAAACATACTGGTTGGTTAAACACCTCAATAACTCAATTGTATAGCTCGAGTCGTACGTGAATGAACGTGGAATTCTGTTTTCCAGGACCCAAACGGCAATGTCATGGCTTCCTTTCGATCAGTCCAACTTAACGTTGGTAAGCATGGCGATTAGAGAGAACCTTGAACTTGAGAAAAACCCTCTAATTCTGAACTGTCTCAGGTGTGGGCACTGCCGAGTACACAATTCCTCGCTACCCGCCGGTCGGTTGGTGGAAAATTCAGGTGCTCACCTATTCCCAGGTGGAGGATTACCAGTTCTTGGTCGAAAAGTTCTACAATCCCAGGTACGAAATTGATGTGGTGGTGCCGGAGTTCATCATCGACACGGAGGAAACTTTCGCTGGAGAGATTGGCGCCGCCTATCTGGCAGAAGGTCAGATTGTGGGAAATATCTCCATCAGTTTCTACGCTCAGGGACCAAAAGAGAACGATAAGCCATTGCTGATTCTGGAGGATTTCGTGCCTTACGTAAGCCAAGGTTCATGACATTAAGCCCGACGCAATATGGTGCCTTCCATGCAAGAAAAGTACACATTGTTGCTTCAAATACTTGTTATAATTGCTAAATTTATTTTCCCCAGTGTAGAATTGGTCGCCCACTAGTCTGAGTTATTTTTTTTATAATTTGAAAATGTGTTTATTAAAATAAAATAAAAATAATGCAAACTCTGGAAACGGTTTGCCTTTAATTGAAATCTCCCAAGATGGGCATCGGAGGTTGCATGTTTCATTTTTTTCTTTCAAATTGAATTTTTAAGACATTTTACTATTATAAAAAAATAACTCAGACCTTAGTGGACCTTAGTGCATGCGGGGAAATGAATTTAGTAATTACGATAAGTATTTGAAGCATTTTGTGGGCGTACAGTACGTTTTAAATACTGATACATTTTTTAAACTACCCACGTGTTTCACCCTATCGCCGCTCCCTGTCCCTGGTATTTATGAACCATGGCAGTTGTAGCCAAAATAATGACCCTTTCTTCCACTTTCGGAAATGAATATCGTCCAACCAATTGAGAATATGTCGTACTTGGTCACGTACGCGCAATTTATTTAATTCACCTGTCATTGTTTTTAGGTCACGTAAAAATAACTGGCACCACGTTCTTGAAATTGATAAAATGCATTTTGGGAATTGTCAGTTTTTTCGGTCACTCGCAAAGGCATCAGCACATTATAATAAATTGTTGAAATTGTGGATTTTCGAAGCTGTTTTTCATTTTTCAATTTTGGTTTTTGCAAACTACATTTCATGGTTTAATGCATTTCAGTTCGCAGGAGGCCACGAATTCGAGTACGATCTCGCAGATGTGAAGCGCGAAATGCCTCTGGTTTCTGGATCCAAATTAAGAATTGAAGCTATTGTTCGAGAGCACTTCTTTGGCATTTCGTATCCGTGTTGGGCTATTTCTACAGTCATTGAAAGCAAAGTGGTTTTGCAGTTTCTGGGCCCAAGCACGAAAGTCTTCAAGCCTGGGATGCCTTTCCGAATTTATGTAAGAAAATCTTTAGTGTTTTTCATTGGTGCCTATTAATAGCATGTTTTTGTAAACTACTCATATAGGATTGATCAAAATGAGACGTTATCAGTATTTCTTATGCAGGATCGCACCTGGCTGCCTTGTCGCTTTGTTGACTTTTCATATCTGACAACTAGTTCAGAACCGCACTTTGCGAAAGGCCTTGAAGCGGGAATGTGCTATAATTTAATACCGGAAAACCCTTTCAGGCTTATCTGATTTGACCTATTTCTTTACAAGAACATTCACGAAGGCATTTCATCTACGATAAGAATTGATCCGAATTCAATCCGATTTGTACTCATGATTTTTGAACTTAAAACTGTTTAGAGGTCGCACAACGGTTTTTCAAATTTATTTCTTTTTTTATAAACAAATGGGATGTTTTAAAATTACAACAAATAACACAGACCCTAGTGGACGACCAGTTCTACACAGAAACAAATAAATTTAGCAATTATAATAAGCATTTCACTAAAAAATGTGGGCATAATTATTTTTAATGTTGGGCTCCTTTTCGCCCAGCCTTAACGGACTTCTTCGAAATCAACCAAAGAATTGTTGCTAACGTTAATGACTAATTTGTCCAGTACAAGTACAAAACGTCCTACTAATTGTGGCTTTCATCTTTCAAGATAGCTGCATCGTATAATGACTTGCAACCACTTCCTGAGGAAAAGATATCACACGCCACCATCGAAATCACCCCCACAATCACTTTAGACAACGGTCAAGTTCAACAGTTAACACCACTGAGTGAGAGTGTGCCCGAAGGCGGAATTATCAAAGTGGAGTTGGACATCCCGTCCAAAGCCAAATTCATGATAATTAGGGTAAACTAGTGAAAACGCACATGCAGTGTTTAACATGTTTCGCCATGAGGGTTTTTACCCAATTCTTTACCCAATTTATCCACTTCTTCAAGGCCAAGTACCAGGATGAAGAAGAAGAGTCGCGAGTCGCTGAAATAGCAGTGGTGTCTGCCACCCCCAAGGAATCACGTGCCATATACGTCTACACCACGGACTCTTCGGCCGACATCGGTGAATACGTCATCGTCCATGTCCAAGCTAATTTTTACATCAAAGATTTCCAGTACCTAGTAAGTGAAGTTGATTTAAAGGATATCGGAAAAAAAAGAAATTGAATTTTAAATTTCTGAACATTTCCATTTCATAGGTCGTTTCTAAGGGCGTTATCGTACATTCTGCCAAAGAAGAGGTGGGACCACTGAGGAATCCCATCAAAACCCTTAGCATTCCGGTGGCGTCATCCATGGCGCCCAGTTTTGAAGTATTGGTTTATCATGTCACCAGGGATGGGTTCATCTTCGCCGACAGCGTGTCCGTGCCTATCAACAAATTTGACAGGCAAAAGGTAGGGTTTTTCCTTTACCTCTCTCGGATTGCCCCTGAATGACTCCGGAAATTGAGGCAGATTTGAACATGTTCCTCAGTTAATTTGTACATGTTTTTAATAGCCCATTAAATCTATCCCCATCCCCTGTGTGGCCTGAAGGATGGTAATCTTAGCCATAGATTTTAGCGCTTGCTAACTATAATGTACACCGTATGATATATCCTCTGGGCAAAATGCATTAAATTGCTTGCTTGAAAAAGTACCTGGGGAAACTTAATTGTTGGGCAAACGTCAACTTTAAATTCAACATTGACGTTTAATACCTCTCTGATGATAGGGGCAGGGGAAAAAGTAGTAAGTTAGTGTCTAAGGATGAGGCAATCGTTAAGTGTGGTTAATTATGGAGGAAAAATGCGCTTTAAGGTGGGTTGACGTTCTCTTTATCTTTGGTCACTGGCAGAATGCTTAAGATCCGCTTTAGAGCAACTTAATTTAAAGGCAAAGCAAAATGTTTCCAGCTGAAATGTTCACCATGCAGAGATGTTAATTCGCACAGTTTTGCTTAAATTGCTCATTAGGATTTAAAATTGCTAAATTTATTTTCCCCAAAGTAGAAGGTGTCGTCCACTAGGGTTTGGTATATGTTGAATCATTTTAAAATGTCTTATTCATGTATTAAATATCAAATTATTATTAAATATTTTGTATTATTTTATATTTTGATATATTTAGTGTTATTTGAAGATGTCCCGTTTATTTATTAAAAAGAAATTAAACATGGAAATAATCCAGCATGGGACCTCAGGAAACGTTTTTTTTCCTGAAATTAAATCGGAGGTTGCATAACATGTTTTTCGTTGTTTATTTAGTTTTTATGAATAATCGGGTCGTTTTTCAAATTATACTTAGTCATGGTGGGCATTCTTTTGCTTAAAATTAATAACTTCAACAAGAGTAAACGTACTGTGGAATAAATAATGGACGTTAAAATGTTTCGGGTAATTGTTTGTAATGAACAATCATAAGACATTTGTTGAATTTATTTGTTAGAACGTGAATTTGAAAGAACCCGTTTGTTTCTTTCGCTAGCCTAACCTGAGAGTTAATCCATACAAAGACAAAACCGGAAATACGATCGAGCTGGGTGTCATCCATATCCCAGGCTCGTTCTATGGCATCACAGCGAGAGACGCCGTCGCTTTTTGTGTCAAATGCGGAGCAGATCTCACCAAGGCCTCGGTTAGTTGCTCAAGATGTCCTCAAATTGATCTTCCCTTACCCCCGCTCTGATTTTCATTGGTCTTGGACATACTTGTTTCTTAGGTATTGGAAAATTTGTTCGGGTTTAACGACGAACCGGATCGCATTACCAGGATGAAGTGGATCCACCGAGGAGCTGATCCGGACCAGGTCCTGTATTTCGACACGCCGAATGCAGCCACGGATGCGCCTGAAACGTTCCGCCTATCTGGGGTAGTCGTGTTCACCGATGGACGTCTCATTCGCACTGGTGAGTGGAAAAACTCCACAAATAATTTTAATTAATTCAACTCTGATGTGTGGCATTTTCTGCTTCAGATTCTTGCAATAGAAGTCGAGGTTTTCTGCCTTGTCACGATGGCCGATGCTATCCAGCCAGGAAACGATGCGATGGACAAAGAGATTGCCCATCTGGATACGATGAAATTGGCTGTGAGTTTCACTAGTTCTGAAGAATTTCAAATTGTCTTCGTGTAAAAGTCCCAGCGCTTCTCATAACTTTTGTTCCTTTGTGAGCGTTCACTAATTCTTCTGAAATTGGACTCGATCAGGTGGCGCTCCAAAAATCGGTTTGGACATGGATCTAATCAAGTATCGGATATTCCGCAAAAGCCGGACGGAACAATTTTACGACGAAGAAGGGGATTGGGGGTGGATTAACTTTAACACCGATGACGATGATTTCTTTAACCCAGAAGTGCCGGTTAGGCCATCGCCTTGGTTTGTTACCGGTTTCGCCATGAACTCCTTGCTTGGCCTTTCCATTCAGGATGAACCTATTTTGGTAAGATTTAAGGAAGTGAGCACTAATGGGATATCTTTCTTCGAAAATTTGAGAATTTTCCATATTTGGCCAAACATGCAGCCATGTATGACTTTATCGAATAATCATATAACGCATTTCCTGTACAATATGGGGCAATGCATGCAGTCATGCATGTATATGGCTTATTGTAAAAATGGCATGCATGACGATGTCAGTATACGGCCTTTCACGGACTTATACATGGCCGTATATGGCTCATGCATGG
>JAQIXS010001974.1:0-25482 GCA_034700785.1 Rossiulus vilnensis | reverse complement strand
TAATAATAAAATTGCAACAGTCTTAAACTTATCTCCACATTTCTCCTAGCTGTAGTAAAAATTATTGTGAGCCCTCGTTGTTATCGGCGCCCGCGGATTCGTGTCGCTGTCTTGCCTCCTCATCGTGGACCGATTCGTATATCGCACAACAGCCACGCTCGGGTCCTGTCTGGGACTTGACTGTGACAGGTCAGTAATGTCTTGATCAATGTCTGACATGTCGTCGCCGAATCCGTTCGGCAAAGTTTCAGTAATATTAAGTTTTGCTCGTCTGCGCTCTTGCCGCT
The DNA here is from genome assembly GCA_034700785.1 of Rossiulus vilnensis. Lineage (NCBI taxonomy): Eukaryota > Metazoa > Arthropoda > Diplopoda > Julida > Julidae > Rossiulus > Rossiulus vilnensis. Next base: position 25,195 of record JAQIXS010001974.1, on the reverse strand, counting down.
TTTGGATCATCAAGCGGATGATGACCACCAGCATGAGAATGACCAAGCCCGCAGCAATGCTCACTGACAAGTATAATATCAGCTTTTCTGTATTGCCTGAAATGACAAAAGAGAATTGGAACATTGCTCGTTTCAAAATGACTGCAAATCCACCTCGTTTGCATCAAAAACATGCAGCTAAAAACGGAGAAGATGTTTCGATTTAAAGGAACAAAATCGACAAATCCTGGAATTTGCCTGATTGACAGCGACTTTATCGATTTATTCTTGGTAGAAATAAATTATTGGTTTTTAGACTTCTTGTGTGGGATTATTGGGACTTGCAAGGATGGATAATTAGATGGCCTATTAAACATTAAAAAAAAACCATTTAAACACATGAAAATGTGTAAAATAACCATAAACATGTGTAAAACGTTGAAAGGTTTGATATTGGGTGCTAGAAATTGTCCTTGCATAATTTAAAGACTATAAAAAAGTAGAGCACATTAAACTACGCTGAAAGAAAAGTGCTACTATTACTTGCCCGTGGCAAAATTCCTATTAAATGAAGTTAAAGAGATGCACAATTTTGCACCACAGTTTGTTCTGAGGTACGTAAAACTAACAATCACACAAGGTAATTTACCCAATTACTTACACATACATACACTGTATATCGGACTAAACGCGGATACGAAACGGGGAAAATCGTGCATAAAAATGAAACAAAACAAAAACACTTAACATGCATACATTCACTATTATATTAATTGGTCTATGGTAGCATCATGGAGATTAGTCAACATTTATAAATGATTCCCGCTACTTTCATTGTTGCCGCTTTCAAGCAATCAGAATCAAGTGTCAATAATAACAACGTAAAAGAAGCACTTGAATAAAAAAGGAGCCCGTAATGTTTTCAATTCCCATTTCAGATTTTTAAACACCATAAAATCGCTCGAAATCCAAATTTGCCATGCAGGACAGAAGAGAAAAAAAAACATGACAAAAACTATTTGGCGACTAAAACGAGAATGAATTATAGGTAGAGCTCTACACACCTCGAAGAAAATTGAAAGCTGTGATCCATTCTTTAATAACCCCGACCGAGTCGGGATCGCCGCTGCCAGGAGAGCCCGCAACGGTGCAGTTGGATTGGCTGTCCTCATCGGTCCCAGTCCCCATCCCAACAATCGCATCTTCCCTGTTGTCCCCTTGGACATCCTTTGCTGTGGTCAGAGGAGCGGATGGGAATTGGGTGGCAAACGCGGATGATGGATGCTGGTTTGCCATCTCTGAATCAAGAGAGGACATACCACGCTTTAGCAACCATCTGAGAGCTTTCTCGGTCAATTAGATGTTAGTTGGTCTACTGTGTCAGATAAATAAAACGCAAAGCAATTTACAGCGGGCTCACGTGGTTTTTACGAAGAAAATAGTCGTTGTAGCTCAAGGCGATTTTAGTGTGACTCAGCTGGAGGGTGAATTTTGTGCTAAACCCGTACGTAGTTTCTTTTTCTTTCTTTCAATTTGAACAGTTTTAGCTGCATAATTAATACAATCTTGATAAATAATTCCCATTTCAGATTTGCTGGATGCTTCACGAGAAGTAAAAATTTAAGGACGTTTGAGAAAATTAATGCACAATGTGTGAACGGATAAATGTAAATTTGGTTTTTTTCTGAAGATTAAAAAAAACATCTATGGAAATTCACAAGCTCGCACGAAATTAGTGATAGGATATTTAATTATTGTTTCAAACATTTATAAAGAAGCAATTGTTCAGAAGTTCAGGTCTCCGTGTCCCCAAAATGACACAAATTCTCAAAAATGGAAATATCGTGCAAACCAAACGTGCATTTGATTTAATATACTTTCTACCATTTTTTATCCGTATGTGTTGGCAAATCGATATCGTGCTTTAGATAGTAACATGTAAAGCTATGCATGAACGTTTCTTTACTCTATCTCGGTTTATTCGCCTCCATAAAAGCAGTCAACAACTTCATAAATGTTGACTAAAATGATCGGATGGTTAGAAGGGTATTTTTCTTCGACAATGATCAAGATTAAAACAAGACCATGCAGAGAGAAGGATCGGATTGTAGACGCACAGTTAACATCATTAGAGGCTAAACATCGCAATTGAATATTTTGGAGAGAAAAAAAACAAGTGGATTGAAAAAACAATATTATTTCTACGGTATGTAAGAGGCAATGGCATGCTAGCTAGCAGGAAAAACACCTGAAGAATTGGACAAAGGGTGCACAGGGGTTAGGGGGGGAGGGCCTGAGCACAATTCGGACGGCATCACCTTAGGACAAGTCACCCAAGATAAAATGGAAATGATGCATTTTCTTGGAAATTCGTGAATTTGGTTTCTAAAGTGCAAATGCGATCATCGATTTTAACTGCTTCCTCAAATAATACTGAGATTAGGACAGTGTTTAAATACATTCTTGCTCACCCTTTTTCTTGTATTCCTTGGTTGGCCTAATTCCTGTAAGGATGGTCTCGCCTTGCTCCGCGCCCGTTGGTGGCGCTTTGTATCCTGGTTCTTCCACCAGCTCCTCATCGCCATCATTTTCAATTTCACCTTCCCCGCCTTCATCTTCGCCGGTCGCTACTTCTTGGTACATCGACTTCAGTATTCTTGTGGGAACTGCATAGAAGCGAAATGAATAACTCTGGCATTCGCATTAAATGACAATGCGATAATTAAAACGTACTTTTCACGGCCAGAAAAAAAAAATCATAGAGCAGAGTATGGCAAGGAACGACTATCCAATTACCATAAACGAATGCCTTTACGGGCAAGTGTTATGTCAAACGTACTTACCACATGTGTATACAACCTTCAGATAGCGCCTGGTTTTTTCGTCGCAGGGATTCCCGAAAGTTTGAATGTCTGCCATCATGGTGCACTTGCGCTTCCCGTGGCACATGCCCATCACCGCTTCCGTCGAGTAGCTTTCTTGACATTCTGTGAGGAAATTAATTATCCAAAATGTGAGGTGTAAATCTTATTGGAAAGCGCTAATGCTAATCACATTTTACTCAACAAGACAATTGCGTAAGAATAAAACAATTTTAGTAAGCTTTCCATTTCTTCCATTATCATAAGCCCGATCGGATGCTAATCATGCAAAAGAACTACACATTTTTGCTTCGAATACTTATTTATAATTTGAAAATGTCAATCAAATTTATAACAAAATAGTACCTCCGAAAACGGATTTCGCCTTTCAGTGAAACCTCCGAAGATGGGCATCGGAGGTTTCATACATTTTTTAAAAGTTAATTTAATGTGTTTTTTTTACAAATAAATAGTGTATTTTCGAATTATAAAAAATAACTGAGGCACTAGCGGCCAACAAATTCTACGCCGGAAAAAGTAAATTTAGCTGTTATAATAAGTATTTCAATAAAACATGTACTTTCTTTGCATGTTGGCATCCATAAAAACGATAAATGTCAAGAAAACACGAACACGAATGTTTTGCTATTTTTCATTGTGATGAAATAGAAACAAGGGCCATTCGTTTAAAGTTCGTTTAAATATTTTTGTTATTAAAGTAAATTTCGTAAAACTCCACGCTTTAAGTTATGCGTGCAACCCAATTCAACCATCAAAGGAAGTCATCCTAATTTTGTCATTATTTTCACGTTTTGACAAATGGCAAAACCGGAACCGGAAATTGTGGATTCTATAAAGTGGCATACAAATTATTCATTTTTTTCCCCTTGTCCGTGTCATTGGAAATTGGACGATTACGCCGTGACACTTGTAAAAAGCCAGTGATTTTTACGCGATTCCCAACGTCAAGTTTGAGAAATGGTAGCCGTGAGGAATCAGAACTTGCCTTCATCTGGCACGCCATCCGCTTGAGGACATTCCACGCTGCCATGCTTCGTTCTTCCAAAACTGGCTGAATAGATGGCAATCCTGGAAGCCTTCTGACACTTCAAATGCAACTGTTCACCTTCGCAGATGACTTTGGTGACGAATTCGTCTGGAAAGCAAACAACGGGTTCGTTCGATTCAGTCAAGTTGTCCGTGTTGCCAATCGTTCCAGGCAGAAGGACAAATTCCATAGCTTACTGGGGCGGCACTTGTAGGTGACTTCAACATATTTTCGAATGCCAGGACAGGGATCCGTGCCGAAGGCTGCCGGGGAAGTTTGTACTTTACACTGTCGCTTTTCCTGACACTGTGCGACCACCACCTGAAACAATTCATACTGCATCTCTGATCAGGCTTGTCGGCTTTCAAGTTTCATGTTTCGTATTTTAATAATAGCAAAGGCAGGGCTTAGTGCAAGATGCCATGCAACAGATTTTGCTGTTATCTAAAAATACCGTATTCAAGACGGAGGCAAAGAACGAATTAATCCATAACTGAACAAACGGCTAAAATTAAACATTTACTTCAAAGAGTCATCATGCAAAAAGCAGCTGTCTTCAGCAAGACCAAAAAGGATGTCCAACATGCAAAAAAATTATACATTTTTGCTTCAAATGCTATAAGTACTATGCAATTTAATTGCTGAATTTATTTTCCTCCCTGCAGAATTGGTCGTCAATTAGTGCATCAGTTATCTATTATCTGAAAATATCTCAATGTATAGAATTTAAAAAAAAACGTTTTTGGAAAAATCCGTTATGCAACCGCCAAAAACAGTTTATTTTAATTATTTTTTTAAATAAATAAAAGGGTCATTTTCAAATTATAAGAAATAACTTAGGCCCTAGTGGACGACCAATGATAATAATAATAATAAGCATTTGAAGAAAAAAAATACGTGGATAGTTTTGCATGGTGGACCAGATGGACATCAAATCTTGGATAAGGTATTACTGCCAAAAATGTGATAAATGCAGTGTAAGACAAATGAACATTGGTTTTTTTTTATTAGCATTAATAGACTCACTTTCTCATTGATTTTCTTGTATTCACAACGAATTTTAGCCATGATGCAATTTAACGAATGCGGTTAGCTTTATAAACCAAATAACGAATAATTCTCTGGTCATTACACTGAAACCGCCACCTCGGTTTCAGCGGCTAACCATCGAGTAATTTCCAAATGTAATGCATTTTAGAAGGAAAACTTCATTTCGTCAAGGCTGTTTCATGCATAAAACATTTTTATTCTTGGATGCAAAATGCAATAATACAAAATAAAAATGTTATTCTTGAAGCGTTAAATAAAATTAATGAAAACATGCTGCAAAGCATGAATGAATGGGCGTGGTAACCAATGCAAGATTGCGCGAAACATGCGTATTCCTAAGAAATTATTTCCATTACACGCTAAATTCAATATAAACGTAAAATATCTGGTTGAAAAAATACAAAACATTTCGAGGGTAGACAAAAATACAAATTTTATTCTTTCGGATTATTCTTCGCACGAATAATTCCCCTCACTTGGAACTATTCTAGGAGGTCCCATAAATAGACGCATGCAACTGAGTCCTAAAAACGTTTGCCAAATTGTTGTCATATGCAGCACATGGTGGTTCCGAGAAATTCTTACGCCATGATTACTTTGTTCCTATCTTTAGCACAAAATAGAAGCGGCGAGTAAAGTTCAACTTTACATTTTTTGACAAATTTGCACACCACCTTTTTGATACAAAGATCATGAGATCATATATATGGCAATAAAATAATGACAAATTTAGTTGTATAGTTATATTCCGAACACCTTGAACATGCAAATTATCTGCAATTCTCGTTAATTCATGAATATCGTGCAATGCACTAGAACGGCAGCTTTAGTTACAAAAATTAAATATCCAACAGTTCAAGGATGGCTGGGTTTGTCTGCTGATTGAAACTTTAAAATTAACGCACGAGGCCTCCAAGTGATCCAAAAATACGTCAAGCGTGAATTTGTGTACGAAAAAAAGAGATGTGAAGGCACCAGGGTGAAAACGTGACGAAGAATGATAGATAACCTGATAAACAGTGACAAGGTGTCAACAGTTCGTGCCAAAATGTTACCCAACAAGTGTCAACGTGAGAAACCAATTCCATTTGTGGGGGAATAAAATAGACACAGTTGCAAAACAGGCAAATGCGCGACAAAAGGCGGCTCGGGAATTCCCATGAAAGCCAAAAATAATCATTTTCAGACATTCAATTTTCAATAACAATTTATCAACGGTCGTGTGGAGTATATGTTCAGTTATTTTTTTGCATTGTTTTGTTTTAAAATTCAGTGGGCGTGATGACTCGAGAGCAATTTGAATTCGTTATCGGGCGCATTATTCATGAACTTTCAGGTTTGTTTTGGAGTTCATTTACCGAAAGTGAATTAAAATATTCTGTCGATAAGCGTGTTGATAAACAACACAAGCTCGAAGGCACTGGTAAACAGAAAACTAAGCGCATTATCATTGAAACTATAGAAATACTCCATTTATACAAATACCGAAACAGCCTCGATTAAAGGAATTCATTACATGCAAAATAATAACAATGATAATAACAATAATAAAAACCATAGGATAATATTGTTCTAATACGTCGCCTCGAGGATTCTTGTCTTTATTTTTTAATATCAAAATAGCATGTAGGAAATCCTTCGAGATCCTCTAGTTTATTGCGAATTTGTTATTGAAAAATTTGTCATTCTTGAATTATGTGCATTTCGAACACACTGCACCATATTATACGAAATATTTGTTGCATAAAAATCAAAGAAAGTTCAGCGTGCAGATCAGTTACACTGGGATTCACAATGGTTACATAATTGCTATATCCTGAACACACACAAACCCAAAGATGTTATTAAAAAAATTAACACGATGGAATGAATGGGAAAATTATTGAAATGAAGCATTGTCCTTACCTGTAAAGAGCCAGTAGCTAGACAACTGGCATTATCACTTTCAGGAATATCGCTGACGGGTGTGGTCTTGGGCGCGCACAGTTGATAACTGGGCACCTGACGTCCATACTGGGCGAACTGGACACTGATTGTGGTCCGGTGAGGGCATTTGATATTGAGCAGTTCATCGTCACAGGCGTACGCTTGAAACGTTTTCAGAGTGCCTGATAATAAGGCTACAAATGTAGACAACAGCAAACATCACCATCGTGTGAACGTACCCAGGAATGTATATCAGCATTGAACCATATATCAATTTGTAAAAACAATTTAAAAGTGATTCGAGGCATCGAAAAGAAGCAACAGGGCTGATAATGCTCACGTATTTAGACACCAGACACATTTTGTGCAAATATTTTCTGCTAAGCATTCGCCAAAGACTAACAAAAATAGAGTAAATGAACACGTTTTTGTTTATAATCTGGTAAATGTGTAGCGAATATCATGACAAGTAAAAGAAAATATAATTTTTTCTATTTTTTATATTCCCCTACTTGATGTGAAAACGCTAATTTATTCCGTCATTTGCTACACTATTTTTATTTTCATTTCCGCAAGGATTCATTAATTTATTTTGCTTTCGTATGAGAAAAATCGATAACGTTTCACCAGTTTAAAAACACATGTACACATGTGTGCTAACATTAACAGATTTTTTCTTAGAGACCACTGATCAGCTTCCTGAATTGAGGTCTGGAACACCAGTTTAAAATTTAACTTACAAATAATCTTAAACGCTCACAAGTGTTATCAAGCAGCGATTACAGATGATCAATGGTATACTATAAAATCTTACTTTTCGTTTATGTTTTTGTCATTTAATGGCAATGTAACTTTTTCAGAGCGAAAAATCAGTAGTAATTTTAGCAAATCTTCTTGCCCTTATTTTGTGTTTGTATTCAAAAATTGTATACCAAAACTCACTTTTCCAGAACCTAATTCAGGAAGCTGATCAATGGTCACTAAGAAAAATCTATTAAAGTTAGCTGACACACATGTTATCGCGTTTTGGCATACAAAAGCAAAACAAATTGCATGGAATAGATGGAAAACTCCCATTGTCAGTAACTTTTTCTAAAAATTTGGCAATTTCGAATAACACCGTACATTGTTAAGCAAATATTTGATCCGATTCCTATAATTTGTGACGAACACGTATAAAGTTTGGCTTCAATTTGTCGAAATAAAACAAGCTAAAGAAGCTAATCAGAAACATTACATGTGCCAAAAATTAATGGACCCTTGGCACTCAATACATAAGACGCTGGATGGCAGCGCCCTCTAATTTGTGCAGCGATGTTCATTTGGCGAGTACTTACAAAGTTTCATTTCATTATTATCATTTTCTTTGTGCTTTTGTAGATTAACTGGCGACCAAACACTTGGCAGACGTCGCCCCTAATTAACTCGTTTGATAATTACTGAGCGTAAAACTCGCTGAATGCCAACACCGAGCAAGCTTTTCTTGGGTGAGAGATTGCATCAAATTTTCGTCACCGAATGAATTAAAGTGTGACGTCATTGGCAGCCGGTTTCCTTTTAATTTACACGCACTTTAGTCAACTTAGCGCTACGCAGACGGCATATAGCCACCGGAGAAGGCACCGTTGATGAGGCTTTTGCACACTGTAAATTTCCCCCAAAGCTTAATTTTCCTGTTTTATAAATGCTCGGGATAAATGGGTGTTGGGAACGAGCGTATCACTCATGTCTTAAATAAATGTGGATTTTATCCCCCATTATCAAGCGCATAATGGATCGCCGCATACCATTATCTTCCTGCATGGGCTTCGAACAACGCTATTTTTTTTGCAACGAAAAGGCAAATATACTAAAGCGAGGAATCATTTATCCGAGATTAAATCCAAGATATTAAGTTTCACAAAGCGAATTCATTAAAGGCAGGATCGTTTTGTTAATTAAGTAAGGGCGAGATAAAAGGCATCCGATTTTTCTGCAAAGGCACACAAATTTAGAGCATGCTTTAGGCCGACATTTTAGTTAGAAACAAATCTGGGTATTAAGTTCCAACGACTAAAAATAAAGGCCATGGCAGTGAAAGGAAGTGCAACGAAACCCATTGCTGGAATACGAGAGAAAGGAGCCTGATCATGTGCTCAATAACGTGAACCCAGAACCCATCATACAAATTGATTCTAATAAAAAATTAAATTGCAACTCAGAAAGGATTGCTTTTAAGCAAAACGTATCAATGCGAAAGTTGTAAAATATGGTATAATATCTACGTATTTTAATTTTCAAACTGTATACCCGTACTGCATTTCTTAACAATTCTATAAATCAAAATTTTTACGTACGAGGTATAACTCACTTTAAATCTAAAGTCTCAAAATTGAGATTTCTCAAGATATTAAATTTGACGTAATTTGTGTTGGCTCTTGAGCAATCAAGAAGCACCTTACGAAGAAAAGACTGCACCTTAACATACATGCAACATGAAACATGTACATCGAATTATATCTCCATGTTTAAATTTGTGGGACCTGTAAGTCACATTTAACTTGCATATTCACTTTTGCTAAAACTCAACCAATCCTGAGATGAACGTCGCAACTACCTCGAAATTATACCGTATTTTTTTAATGGTGATCATTGTTTTCTGCCAATTTAATTGCACATCTGTTTAAAATACACGTACGTGTATTTTGATTAAAGATCCGTGTCGCCAAATAATACAGAGAAAAATACAGATAGAGAATGCTAAAACAAAAACCACTACACAGAAAATGGGGAGGATGCACAAACTGATGATTATTTATATACACACGAAGCATTATCAAACCTGAGCATAATCGCATACCTGCTGTTTGCTTTATCGTCAATTACGCTTCGCTAGCCTAATGAGATTAGTACTTGAAACAATGTAAAACAACACTTTAGCATGCTCGAACAAGAGGGATTGTTTTAAAACGAACGTAATTGACGTCTATTTAAGGAGCATGCCCATTCTTAAAAACTACTTTGAAAATCGCATTGAAATTCATCAGACACGCTCACATGCACAAGGAGACTGGTTCAATGAAGAAAAACACTGGGACGTCACCTAATTGTATAAAAATCACAGGCAATTTGAACATAGAAAAAATATAACGCACACATACAAACAAAACTTAGCAGTACAATATTTATCATAATGCAACAACCAACCATAAAACAACTAAATCGATGCACGAAAAGCCCTTATTCCGATATGATGATCTTTCCTTTTTAACGATAAGTGGCATTAATTTCGAAAATTGAAGCATGATTTTCTATGAAACATGATTTCACATAATACAATCGTGTACCAGTTCGTAGTTTTAGGGCTTCAAAATAAAAACATGATTTGCTTATTTCTAGGTAATGTTAGTTTCGCAACACTTGTTATAATACTTGTTAATCGTTTGTATCAATTCAAAATAAGCGTTTTCTATTTCGTGATGCAAGTTTTTGCTCAATTTTTACTCGTTAGGCCCAAGTAAATGTCAGTTCACACTATTTAAAACTCGCAATTGTATTCATAACCTTGAAATCTTTAGCTCAAAATCAATACTGTTGAATGTATTGAATTCGCTGGAATCGAAACGTACATGTACACGTGCATGCATATTGTATTCAAAAATTAATTAGCAATGACATTAATTTCCAACCCATCTTACAGCCTGACATGATGTCAAATTAAAGTCTACTGCCGCATTTCTTGCAGCAGCATACCTAGAGGTGTACTAAAACGGGATGAAGAAAAAACGATCCTGCAAACCAACCAGCTTATTTTCAAAATTTAATTATTTTTGCCTTTTGAGGTGTCTTTTGCAGGCTTTCTTAGATACCAGCATTTTTATAGCAGTGCGGAACGCCAATTTCCCTTTAAAACGCATTATCATTACACTGCATGCACATACAATATCCTTCAAAATGTCTAGATTATGAATCTATTTGGAAGACATGTCCGGACCCAGGATTCTAAAACTGGGGGGACGAGGGGAGTTAAAACTCTTTTCCCCAACTGATTAAAAAAATTCGTTTAGAAATATTCAATAATTTGTATAGAAAAGCGGGAGGGAAATCCATCATTTAATAATGGAATGCCGCAGGGCAATTTGCTTAAAAGGTAATAAAAATTGATGGATTTTTGCCAAGCTTTCAATACTTTTTGCATATAAATAAACTGATAAAGAGAACGCCGTAGGCGACATGTTTACGAAATCTAACCACTAATGATGGATTTTCGCCTCATTTTCAATAAATAATTGTTTTTAAATATTAGCAATAAAGGGAACAACATAGGTGAAATGTTTATAAAATCTAATTATAATGCAGTAAACATACAATACCACTTGCTTCATCCATGTATTACCAAAAGTAAAGTAGAAATTATTTTGTAAAATTTGGTACTGCCTAATTCTGTAAATTTTTCACAATTTTTTTTCAGAATGAAGCGGAGGAAGGGTGCATGTGTATACAAAGGGTGCATAGTACATACAATGTACACTACATAATTCCAAATCTTATTTTCTCCTAATAACACTTCAAGGCTGACCCAAAAACGTGTGCACCATGCGAATAATTACATATGTTTGCATCAAATACTTATTATAGCTGTTAAATTGATTCTTTATCGTCTATAACTGGATGTCCACTAGGGCATGAATTAGTTTTTTATAATTAGAAACTGTCCAGTTTATCTATAAGAAATTAAACTTAAAAAACACCATGAGGTTACCGATGTCCATCTTCGGAGAATTCATTCAAGAGGAAAAAACCCTTTCCTGATGTCCCATAACATTATTTTTTCAAGTTTACGTTTGTTGTATAAATAAACGGGACATTTTTAAATTACAAAACCTAACTCAGACCCTGGTGGACAACCAGTTCTACACGAGAAATAATAAGTTTAGCAATTATAACAAGCGCTCGAAGCAAAAATGCGTAATCTATGCAAGGTGGGCATTATTTCTGGGACGAACTTCAACCACGTTGCCATCATTTTTACTCATTTGCAATTCAAAAGGTCGTGAAAACATTAAACAGAAAATGCTCTCTTAACGGCTATTTTCGTCGTTTCCTCAGCCGTGCCCAAAACGTTCACGAGTAGTTCTAGCCCATAAAAAGTTTTTTCTCCAACGTGTCCATTTGGGTTTTAAAGCTGCAGTAAGAGTGTACATTACGTTAGCGACTCGTCAAAGAAACGAGCTAAGTAGGCCGATAAACAAGCCTTCAATGGCGCTGCGTCCATTAGCATCATCTTTGAAATTGCTACTTGAAAAACTAAGTCCATTTCGTGTCAAGGGGTTAAAGCGCAGAGAAAGAGAAGAGGAGGCGAAAGCTCTCTGATTCAATTTCGAAACCCGCCTGGCCTAAACAATCCGGCATTTTCGAGTTGGAAATGCATTTACGTCTAGTCGTTTGTGTACTAAAAGCTCAATTTACACATGCAAATGCAATTAATCGCGCTAATAGTAGGGGGCGCGACGAGCTGCTCGACATCGAGAGGCAGATTTGCATCGGCGGCGATCGCCTCTCAGACAAAGGCAATCCCGAAAGAGGCTTCAACCCTTTTAGGAGTTCAACGGAGACTTAAAATCATCCTAATTGACTGCGGGCAATCAGGTTAAGCAACCCGACTGGTACTGGTTGCTCGCTTTAAGGGGCCGCTTGCACTCCGAAACGGAAGTTCACGCATCGATGCGTTCGGCGACACCAGCGCCACGCAACGGTCTGACAATTCGTGACATTTCACATTTTCAAGAGTGCCGACCGACATTAGAGGCCATTATAGGCTCATTTCCAGAAGCCAAAACAGCGATATACTCTTCAAATATGCTACGCGAAGAAAGGCAGTAATGGGCTCTCCAGAAATGAGTCAAGTTTTGCTCACCTACCAGCCCAAAACTCGAATATACTGAGAAAACCAATCAGAGGCCTTCCAGCATAGAGAAAGTCACACCGATGCCCAGCGGATGGAAAATGAGTCCTGGGATAGGAAAGTTGTATCGCAAAACAGGTTCTTTCGCTCGATTGGCCCATTTGAATTTAAATTATATTCTAGTTTTGAACGGACTACTATCAATTGGACAATATTCACTCCCTCCCCCTCTTCCGTCTCAAGCAGCAAAAATATCTAAGATAACGTTAGTTAAACCGACTGGAAAAAGTAAGCATGGATCATATATGATTAGATCAGAAACTGGCCACAATGGACCTATCTGACCTTGTCTTTTTTGCATTCATACACATGACCATATATGCCAACATTTACAGATATGGTGATATTTATATCTCTAAATGTCCATTCCTGAAAAAAATATATTCCAGTAACTAGGCCTACAAACAGGTTAGATCACATTTTCATTACAAAGTCGTAATATGAGGATATTTATGAAGGAAATTTCAAGCGATGTGTAATTTATAAATATCATAACAGGTTAGATTCAAAGTTTACAATTTTACACAAACAAAAAACAATACTTCCAGGAGATATTAAGTGAAAAAATAATACAAGACAAGTTAAGTTACATTTTTAAAGCTGACTTGTTTTCAGCTCTAAATTCGCAAATTGAATAAAATGATTTTAGCATGCAGGCATGTGTGGCTTTATCTAATTCATCTAATATTTTATACAAGTGTCCATTTATGCAGTAACACAAGGCTTAATCTTAAGTTGTCGAGTATAACGATGTCAATATATGGTCATACATGCATACGGACTGGTATATACATGCAGCTTATATATGGTCAATTTACTCATATAATTTCTATCGTCCATGATCGCCTGATTTTTGTTAAACCACTTCCTCCATCTAACAACGGAGATCCTTTTTTGAACGGATTTAAAATTCTGTGCATTTCTCCCTTTTCATTTACATGTACTTTGTTTGTTTGCTTGAGATTATTTAACCATCCCTACGACCATAGGGTATTTAATGCATACACGATGCATATACCATTAGAATTGGAAAGCCACAAGGGAGGTGTACCTGAAATTTTCTTCCTAAAATTTCAATGATTGCCCTAGCAAGGGATTTTATTTTAATGCGAAAGTGCCAGAAAGAAAAAGATTGGATTCAGCGTTGTTTACATAGCGATCTGCAATGGAAAGCGAGTCGAGTTTTCATTCATCTGAGTTTATTTTAGTTTTCTCTAATATACGTGAGAATGGCCCATACTTGTTATTTTGCTCTTAAAAAACACAAAATCCAAAATCCATGTCTGAAAAACAGCACGATGTCATTTGTTTTCCCAGGGAACAAAAACTGGCCATCCTCGTGCAAAATGTTCTGGTCTAGGGTTATTCACCTTCAGCCTGCAGGTACAGCTTGTATGACGATGGGTACACTCTCACTAGTGTAAGCAAATACTTAAGCGCCATGTGCCGAATAACTCACGCAAAGGTGCAACACCGAAGCTCTTATTTATGTTTCAGACAGGATTCAATTTACGAATATACACGTTCAATGTTTATCTGGAACATCGACGTATAAATATTGCGCTGTTGGCACATGTGTAAACGAAAGCGAGTTCCAGATGGGTCCTACCTGCAGGTTTTGGAAATGTCATGGAAAGTAACAAAGAAAGGACACGGCTCTGAACCTTAAAAGTGTTGCAAACAACATGTTCGAAACCTTTAAAAAAATCTGGGAAGAAAGCGTAATGGGCTTATGTGGTCATTGATCGCACTATGTAAAATACGAGACAAATATTGAAATACATGAAATAAATTGTATTAGGGAATGCCGAGATTAAAGAAAATAAACAGAAGAGGATACATGACGTCATTTATCAACAGTTCCCAGCACTGCCTAGTCACTCTACATTACAATACTACTTGATAACCAGCAGTACTTCATACTGTAAACAAAAGCAGAGTAAAAAGCTCAACTGTTTATAATATGAGAAGGTTCAGATTGAAATTTAATTTCAAGATTCTCAAAACGAAATGAGTACAGGCTTCCAAAACTATAATTAGAAGATTCAAGCTGAACGCCATGACGCCATTTGGTAGGATTACAGAAAATACACGTGCCACCAATTTTCGACATACATGCAGACCAACATGTCACTTTTCATCACGGATGTTAGTCGAAATTAATATTTCGACGTTTTGTCATCGTCACGTCATCACTTGTTGTCTCAAATGTCCACCCACGACAGTTTTAATTAATACCACTTTGTCAAGCTGACAACACACCATATGCCTCAACATTTGAACACGCGATATGGATTCATGCGGAAATTCCTTGCCAGACCATATATCTGGAAATTATTAACCAAAATAGACAACTTAATAAGTCACAGATCGTTCTTAATTTTGCGTCAGCGGTATCATTTGTAAACTTCATATCACGGCCAAGTATAACAAACAAATACCGAACAACCCACAAAACATTGAACGAATGAACATTACTTTAATATTACTTTACGAGTATACGAATTAAATATGGGCATATATGGACATATTTGTCTATTCATATCCATTTATGCGCATATAGGCTACTGTTTACGAAGTCCATAAAGCTATACATGTCCATACATATCCATTTACAATGTATATGTCCATATATGTGTATGCGTTCTTATACATGACCATATGCATGCACATGTATGTCAACATATTTACAGATACGGTCATACATATCTCTACCTGGGAAACATAATGCAATAGCTTACATTAAAGTAAACATTATATAGCAATATATGGCTTTATCTAATAAAGTCATGCAACACATCTATATGGCCAAATATGGCTTTAACTAAAATTGCCATGTATAACGATGCCAATAACTACCATATATGCCATATTTAATATATAATATCATATTTGATTACGTTCAACTATTTCACCCGGGTTTCCTTGTTCTTCTAAAAGTATTTCGTGATTGGATGCCATCAGACGTGTTCTACACGACAAAGAACGACAAAACTACTTTTGGAGGATAATGCACTTTTATATGTTTTTAAATTGTCTAATCTGCCTTATTGAACGCAGTCCTCTTAAAAATGATTCTGGAGGAGACGAAACGTCAACCACCCTCAAGATTCAACTTCCAGACCATAAGAAGGTGATCCCTAAAGAATCCGACCTCCTGCCCTCCACTCCTCCGTGACGAATCCTCCCCAAAAAAACTAATAGAATCGGAGCGTGGACGAACTACCTAAGCGCCACTTCCGTTGCCCAGGCTGGATCAATTGTTTTCCACAATCCGCAGGATCAACTTTAAGCCGAGAGGCAAGAGCCGATGTCCGACCACGATACTCAACGAGAAAATCTCTCTGGCTTTGGAGGGCGGCAGATGGCCAGCTACTTACTCGTCCTGCCTTATAGAAGAAGAAAATCTCTTCAGAGTCCCAGAGAAAGTTATCAATCATTAGCCGGTAATGGCTCATGCAGCTCCGATTAGAGGGACCGTCCATGAAGTCCGCCCTCACTCGCTAGCTCATTTTTCGATTATCTCCTTGTCATTTGGCCATCCGAAGCAATTTGCACCAGTGGCTGTCTTTGCCCATCACAATTATCGGGCGTGCGAGGAATGCGGCCAGAGGGACACGCGTTCACTCAGCGCTCTTCCGAAAAAAAAATTAAAAAAAAAATAAAAAGAGAAAGATTGAAGAAGACAGGAGGGACGAATCACCATGCCATCATCATCTCCAGACCCCGACAAAGTGCAATCCTGAAATACGTTAGCCTCGCAAATCTACTAAAACCCAAGCACCTTTCATCACTTTTACTTTCAATCCTGTCCTGGCAAATTAATCATTCGCTCTTGTACCGCCTTATCTCTCGACCGAGTACACAGATTAGGCTCTGTTGGGACATCATCCATTAATTTGAGATGATCGAGAAAAAAAACGCATTAAACCATGGGCCTCGAAAGTATGAAGAAAAAAAACAACACCTAAGCCAATTAGCGAGTAGAGCATGCAAGGAGTAACGAAAAGTGCATTTAGGAATTTTTCGCTAAAAATCTGCAACGTGCAGCCTATAGCGAGGATTTTTAAGGTTGTGAATGTGTAATTTCACGGACTGAGAAGGTGCAAGCGAGGAATTTCGGCGCTATGTCGTTTCGATGAGATTAGACAATCAATTAAGATGTTTTCCACCGTTGCCCAACTTTGATGGATTGCTCACGCATCCGCATGAGCAACTTTAATTAAGCTTATTTCATAATGTTAAATCAATGACTTTGAAGTTGAACTGACTTTCAGCGGTATGCATTTTAACACAACAATAAGGACACGTTTGTTACTTCAATTTGGTGTGGATCAATGCATTGGGCATATAGTCGTTTAATAATTATTATTTTTTTGGTATTTTCACAAACTGTCTTATAGAATAGAATAGAACTTTATTCCTCAAGAAGGGAACGGCCATTTAACGGTCAAAGCACACCACTTACACAAAAGCCGGTCAAGATAATAGATCAAATAAAAATAAAAAATACTTTTATATTTGATGACGAAACAATGGAAAGAGACAAACAGTTCCATGCCCTTCCCACACGGGGAGTGATTCAAGGTCATTATAATAAGTGACCCTAATTTGAAGAACTCAATCATTGACATTTCAAGCGCCTTAACGAGCTGCAGACAGGCACTGTGGTATAAATGCATCAACTAATACAATGTAGATCTACATCGAGCACATGAGTAATCGTATAGTAACAATTTTTCGAATTTACTCAAATCTTTAATCAAGACTGCAAACAAATTTAATCACATGAGTATGTTCCCAACCCAGGATAACAGATGTTGAATTAAACGTATTAAAAATATTTACATAGTGCGTGCTGTCGCAAATTCCAAAAAAAAAATATTTTTCTTTAATTAACTCATGTAAATTTACAATGCATGAGTTTATCTAGACTTCAAACCGTACAGGAGTACAATTTGGCCAGATCAGATGTTTTTCAATTTAACAAACATGCCTAAAATGAATTAAAGATGGTACATGTATTTCACTAATGCAAATTCAAAGAGATTCTACTTGTAAATGGAAATCACATGGTCGATGTTAAAAAAACTGCACATTTTTATATATTTTAAAGAGTTTTGGATTGAACGTTCTAAACTTTCTTTTCTTTTTGTCTGTGCACGCATAAAACATTATTCACACCGTGTAGAAATGCACGAAGAGCGATGCAAAACAGCAATCCATACTAGACATTTCTTTGCGTAGACGCTCAGCATGACACCAACACTAAGCAAGCACTTAGCATCGATTAGTAATTCGATCCAAATAATGGGAAATCCCATCAACTCGCGTAGCCCAACGAGGCATTAGTATGCAAATCAGGAAGGAGAATGAACCAAAATAGGAGTTTATTGGCCATGAACTTCGCAACAGCCAGCCATCATAGCAGCTTGCAAACGTCTTTCGTGACGCTCATCAATGCATGCACACAATCACAACGCATTGCGGAAGGAGATAGGGGGGTCGTCATAGTGGGCCATAAAACCCATAAGATCCCACATACCGTACGCCATGCACTGGGTTTGCAAAAAACACCACCGACTTATCGTTTTTTCATTGAAATTCTACGATGATGGTAAACATACATGTTGTAGTACTGTGCGTCTAATAGTAGTGTGGCAGTATGACTAGACCTAAAAGGATGCCCACCATATACTTCAAATACTTGTTGGAATTGCTATGCACGTATTCATGTTTTCCCGTGTAAAATGGAGAAATGGAACATTTTTAAATTATAAAAAGTTAGCTTAGACCCTTTTGGACGACCAATTCTTCAGAGGAACAAAAAAGAAATTTAGCAATTAAAACAAGTATTTGAAGCAAACATGTGAAAGTAGATTTTTTTCATGGCTCATTTTATATATACCTCATTTTATAGACTTCAATTTTACATAAATTTAAATGTGGTGTTATTAAATATGGACGCAGAATGGCACAAATTAAGGACACCATGTGTTGATATTTTAGCTTATTTCCTGTTGAAATGACGTGCTTTTTGTCCATATAAATGCACCGAAACAATTTGTTTTCGGGGTATAAAGAGTTCACGCCATGCAGAAGGCTTCCTGTGGATGACGATAGCTAAATATCAATTTTTCTGAGAAAATTAAAATAAAAAAACGCTCATCGAACGTCAATTACAAGCTCGTATTCAAAGGTCTAGAGAGATTTCCTTTTTGGAAAATATCACGGTTATTTTAAACCAACTGTTTGCTTTAACGGGTTAATAAACACATTCACGCGTTTAAATATCTGAAAATATTTCAACATTAACCTTTCCAGAAATGAAAAATGTAGACTATTTCGGCACTGCAGGCCGTGTTGAAGATAAGCACAAAATATTAACACTGCGCAGAAGGTTTATTACGTGTCAGAAAAGATTGCAATTTCGCCGTTTTTCGGTTCGTGAATCGTTTCATTCACAACTAAGCTTTTTTAATATGAAAACGTGATTTATATCGTAGCACATGTGTCTCATCTTAAACGGAGAATAAAAAGATTGGAAGCCAACAGCGAGCAAACTACGCTATCATTCCACCGAGACAGGCATGGATTATAACCTATACTGAGACAGCGTATTAAAAACTCGTACAATTCGCCGAATTTTTTTTTGAAAAACAGAACGCTCTTTTCATTCCTGCCGTACAAATAATCTTCATCTCAATAAATAACTCGCCTCGCACCATCCTAGATAAACACATGAGATCAGCGGGTAAGGCCCGTGTCGTAAATTGGGAAAGTCGAGCAGAAATACACACCAGAAACGTAGCTGTGATTCAAGAGAGTTATAAACAAAGCCCACGTCTATTCGTAAATAGCTCAGCATTTTTGACAGCGTGCGTCACAGCACAATGGGGCCTGAATTTCCTCGGTAAACAAATATTCCAATTGTTGACAATGTACAATGCTAGAAGGTCAGTCACCTTATTTTGGAAGCACTGGGAATAAAAGTGCAGTGATGGGGAAGTTGACGTGGTAGATATCAAGCGATTGCGTTGTCCAGATAATGACGCGAAAACAAACCGAAATAATTTATTTGATGGGGATTAATATCCAATCAATCAGATTCTGAAGGTCCTAAATCTCATTTTTTTTAATTATGTAAGCTGTATGCATGGGTATGGGTTGCATTTCCGCAAGCACGATCAAATCCAGTTTTTTTATGGCAAAGTATTTCCAAGTTTTCAATTACTGCATTGTAAGTGTGACGTACAGGAAATATCAAATCAATAAGGACATGCTGAAGCAACAGCCTCCTGGAAATTCAAAATAGCATATTAATTCTTTAGAGACGGCCATAAAAAGTCGACACACAGTATTTAAGCCCTCCCCTTTCCCCCATCTTGTCTATTATCGTCCGAACTGGAGAACCACCTCTTCATACTACCATGATAAATGACGTCAAATTTCAATATCAAGTGACGTCATATTTACACAAATTTATTATTCCCAAATCCTACATAAACTCCATTTACACATATTATTGCGTCAACACTGAATATAAATGATGTCTATTGTACATAATTCAATTTTACGCATTATATGTATATTGTACAGATACCAGAATAAAAAAAAAGTGAAAAATAACGTAATTTGAGAACTGCTGCGCTATCAGGTCGTTATATTAGATTAAAATGGCGGAATGGGGGGATGACGTCCAACTTCAGCCCGACCCATAAGGATGCTCACCATGCAAAAAAATACTCATTTTTGCTTTAAATACTTGCTATAATTGTTTAATTTATTTGTACAGTGTACAAGTGGTGATTCATTAGGCCTTGAATTATTTTTTAATAATTTGAAAATGTCTCGTTTATTCATAATTTTTTTTTAAAAAAAACTTAAAAATTAAGAAACAACTACATGTATTTCCGGAGGTCGTATAAAGTGTTTTTTTTTAATTTATTTAATTGTTCATAAATAAGCGTGACAACTTCAAATTATAAAAAAATGCTCAAACTTTTTTGGACAATTATATGCAATTATACATTGATAGCAATTATAACAAATTGTTCATGCAGAAATGTGAGTTAATTCTTTTGCATGGTGGGCATCTTTTTGGTTCAGCCTTAAACATGACCTAAATAAACTTGACTTCATTCTATTCGGGTCAAACTGCTACCAAGGGTGAGGTCGAACTGTCGTTATTGACATGCTTGTTTACAGGTATATTCAACCGTAACTGTTACGCCCTCGAACAAGAACCCTGAACACCTACACCCCTCCAACATCATCTTTTGTAAATCACCCTATTAACACAGTAAAGCTCTTGCTTGAGTCAACTTTTCCCCACAATCGGATTAATTGGCATTTTCCTCACGAGATAAGGGAGTCAGCAAACTCGAGCATCTGCAGGCCGGGTGCGGATTTCAGGGTGTGAAAACTTCAATTAATTAAGCTCAACTCCAGTTTCAGACCACAAGCCCTTGACTATTCCATGTTTATAACGTCCACAGCTTGCGGACTACGAAGGATTCGTGCATTGTTCTGAGAGATTTTTATGCATCTGGAGAGCGCTTATGGAGGCCGAGAAAACAACACACACGCCTTCAGCCATAGGTCATAGTGAACAACGACGAAAAGCAAAACAAGTACGAACAGAGGGCTGGCAGGTCCTTGATCAAGTCCTTGACTGCCAAGACATTTCCAATGTCTCTTTGTTGGCTCCCAATAATTCCATCGTCTGCGCACACATACAATGTACATTTCTTGATCAATCTACCAGTCGATGGTAAATTGAAAAAAAAGACTATCAAATGCGGGTTTTTCGAGCTCTCCGACAGACAGTACGCATAAAATGCCATTCAAGGCACCACGGATAAAATGTCAACGTCTTGAGAGGAGCAACTTATGGGTCTTTGGCAACCTTTCAAATGCAGATATGGGCCCGCTCCAATCACGATCTTCCCTCTTATCCCCTCCGTTATGTACGTAATATATATAAGCAAAGTAACAAAAAAATAGACCCTAGCAGCGCATTTTTTGTGCGTGTGCCTCAGATCGATAAGCGTATAGTGTAGCGTATCGGCACTGCGCACCCAACAGCACAAATTTCAATTTAGGCGTTCGTACCCAGGGGATCCCTAAACAGTCCTGCGGATCCAGGCGACGGAATCCGCGGACGATTCCACAACAGAGGATGAGATTCCCTCGAAGCGCGGCGATGTGATTAGGATAACTTATTTTATGGGCACTTGCTTTGAAACAAGCATGAATGAGGATAATGCGCCCGACGTACGCTGCGTGTGAAACGTAAGCTCGTTGGCCTAACTTCTCAGGCCCATAATGGGCTTGAGTGCGTTATTAAATTCTTGCAAAAATGCTGGGAGGCGAAATAAATGAACACAGTTAATGCATCGCGTTCGTGGAAGCCAGAAGAGCTTATTGGCTGCTAGAGAAACAATACATAAACAATCGGGGTTTTCTGATGGAGATGAGGTGTTGCCATCAATCAAGGCCCACGAAAAGGAGGAGGCAAGGATTAGGATCTATCAGAAAGTCAATTCTTTTTTAAATTCTATGATTTCCTATCAAACACTTGTCCATTAAAACATGAGGCCACCTTATCATGTACTGTCCCAAGTAGAGCAAACAGTATACATGTAGATTACGTTAAAGCTGAGTCACTAGGGTGCCACCATGCAAAAAAAAATACACATTTTGGTGCTAATACTGTAATTATTATAATTTCTAAATTTACTGTTTTTCCGTGTGGAATTGGTCGTCTATTAGGTCTGAGTTATTTTTATAACTGGAAAATGTACCGTGTATTTTACAAAAAAAAAGTTAGGAAGAAACAAAAACGTGATGCGACCTTCGGAAACACAGTATAGCGAGGGGTTACCATCTTCTGAAGTCAGGTGTACATGTTGGTTGAAGTCTTTGAAGTCCTGCTCAAGTCAGTGAAGTCCCATTGAAATCATCGAATTGAATGTTAGCCTGAAGTCTTTGAAGTCCCACTGATAATGTCATTGAAGTCATCGAAGTCTCATTGAAATCAATCAAATCTCTTTGAAGTCCCACTGAAGCCTTTTAAATCTTTGAAGTCAGGTATATACGATTTTCAAGAGATGTTAGCCCCTCAAAAGGACCACAAACAGATACCATAACTCCAACACGTGCCGTTATATTTCCTTTCTAAATAACATCAAATTTCAATCTCATATTCAACGTTTTTACGTCTCATTTCCACATAACATGACGTCAAAATTTAATATGAATGACGTTCGACCTTTAAATTAATAGATGATTAACACAAGGATAAGTGTTATTTAAACAACCTGTTAGTGTTTGTTGTACAACCATCAAATGACCTTAACCCTTCTGAGGAATATTATTATAAACAATGTCATTTGAGGACGTTGCTGGTTATAGATTGTCCTTAATTTTGTGATCACGTTAAAAAAATGACAAATGAATGACGTCTCCTTACATAACAGGAGGACGTCTATTCACAGAACTAACCTAAAAATACGGCATATTTACGAACTATTTCCATGTAGTGCATTACGTGGTCGTTATTGGCATTGTTAACTGTACTCAGGAGATTACACTCGTAAAAGACAAACGTGTAACGTCTGAATTTACTGATCCCAACTCGCTATCGTCCATGATCGTCAGATTTGTGTAAAACCCCCATCACCCTCCAACCTGGACGGTCTCGAAAAAGTCAACGTCACACTGCTGATATAGACCTACATGTACGTTAAACCATAACCTACCCACACGACACAGTCACTACGAATATTTAAAAAGCGTATCCTCGTATCGTATGAAGTGCTTTTGTCAATTGCTTTTTTATTTAAAAGATAGTTTTTCGTTAACATTTTCAAGTTGGTCTAAT
The DNA here is from genome assembly GCA_034700785.1 of Rossiulus vilnensis. Lineage (NCBI taxonomy): Eukaryota > Metazoa > Arthropoda > Diplopoda > Julida > Julidae > Rossiulus > Rossiulus vilnensis. The sequence goes on along the minus strand of JAQIXS010001974.1, from coordinate 1,502 downwards.
TGTCTATAACACAACAAAACACCGCAACATTTTAATTGCTTCTCGTGTTCTATAAAAAAATCGGCAAGAAAAGCCAACAATGGGGAACTCAGAAAATAAGTATTTGCTGGTATGGTTTGGCGATCAACAAAATTAGCGATGCTCGATGCATGCCTTGAAAGTTAGAATGTGCATTGAATTGCGCTTCGCTTAATCTCTCGTCTTTCGTCGTTAATTCAGTCGCTCAATTTTTCACCGCTCTCCACGCAGCAAGAGCGCGCAATTACATCGAAATATAAATTTCGTCCAGGGTATAATAATAATAATATTTCGTCTGTGCACGAAAAACTGCATTAGGTTTTATGGGGCAACTTGTCTCAGCAGCTTCTCCGCGTTCTGGGTACCCAATTTCCCACGGAGGCAATTCCGTCGCAATAAACCATAAATTGTGTAACCGCAAACTTAGCGAGACTTTATAATAATGGCCATAAATATAAACATAAAACCGGCTTAATGAATGGATATAACAAAGATTAATGATAACGCGCAGGCAGTGATGGAGCTACGGGCCTCCTCCTCGTGCCTGATACAACCGGAAGTGCGTGAGGTTCCCTGGATCATTTCCGATGTTCTTCCCCCATCAATCTATCGCATCACGTCCAGCGTTGTCACGTGATTCCAGCTACGTCCCTTGACCCCGGTCCGCTGAGCAATTAAGGCGACTCCTCCCAAAGGTCCACACGAACTGCTGTTCATTTCGTCAAATGCCCTCAGACGCTTTTTTTCTCAAATCCCAAATTGACTTTTATGTGTTGAAACGTGAGCGTAAACGCACTTTGGAGTGCCGAGCAAACACTATAGCACGGGGCGTGTGGAGTGTTCAAAGTAAATAAAAACACTGCTATTTAATAGCCCATTTTCAGAACGGACTGGCGTGCGCGCTATCAGTTTTATACACTTCAGATCAATCGATATATTTCCTCTTTTTCGCTAATCTCCCGAATTAATTAAACGAACGTAGCCCCAAAGGAAGATCCAACGGAGCGAGTAGGGCAGTAATAGGTTTCGAATCGTGAGTTCTAAACCTCACAAATATCATTGACTCGCCCTGTATAAAGTATTCATATTACATACATGTAGTATTTCACAAATCGGTCGATCGTCGATCATGGCTAAAAGAGGTGGTAGGGGCAGCCAATTCAAATGTCTATTCTATTGTGTACGCCTAAGTGAAGCCTGACAATAACGATCAATTACCCTTTTACTTCTGAGCAGGTAATTTTGTTTTTCAATTTAGAAGTCATTTATTCGTAATGTTTTTCAATTTAGTATCCATTTTAAAATTATAATACATAATTTTAATTTCTTTTCAAAGTGTTTACAACTTTACGAGTAAATTTTCTACAAGGCCTACATGATGTCCAAGCAGGCCAATGAGACAAGGGTGTAACATAATGCACAGTCTCTTACGAACGACCCCCCCCCCCCTAAGGCACTGAAGTATTTCGATGCATTCATTCAGA
>JAQIXS010001973.1:0-25487 GCA_034700785.1 Rossiulus vilnensis | reverse complement strand
TCATTTATGGTCAATTTGCGATCAATTTCTAGTCTAAATTCTAGCCCATATTTTCGTTTTCCACCTGGATTGCTTCAATATTGTTCCATCAATATATATATATATATAACAGTATGTGACCATAAATGAATACGAATGGACAAACAAGTCAATTTGCGATGTATGTATGTATGTTTTTACATTCTTACATATGACCATGTACAGTATGTCAACATATCCATACCAGAAAAATATTATAATGCAATGACATTCATATTGACATGTATTAAGCCTTGAGGTTGTGTTTAGTAGAAATCCGAGTATAATGTAATAAGATAAAAGTTAAGATAAATAATAAGATCTGTATAAGATACAAGTTAGATCACAGCGTCGTAATTAGAGGATGTCTGTGTAGGAGATTTTAAATGATGCATACTTTTTAAACCAGCACAACAGGATATTCAAACTCAACAATTTTAAATTAACAAAAACGCAATGTTAAGACAAAAAATGCTGATTAATGCTGATTTGTTCTCCGCTCTAAATACAATAATGTTCATACATAATATTTCCCATATATGGCTTTATCTGATAAAGTCACCGGGGATGGCATATTGTCGAGTGCTTGGATATTGGTCTGAAAAATATGGGTTTAGTTCCCACATCAAAGGTTCATTCGCCAAATATGTTTCAGGAAATGCTTTTTGGAAAGCATTAGATTGCCCATAATTATTTATGGGTTCGCAACTACTTGTAATATACCGAATTGGAACTAATAATATGCAGTTCTACAACGCGCGATCGCATTGCGACAAGATGTTTTTGAAAACGAAATTGGAGCGAAATAAGTAACGACATACATGGATATTTGTAGTGAGTTCACTTTTAGTCTGAAGCGAAATGATGTCAATTTGTAAATGTTACATTTCATTAGCAGGTTTAGCGGAATTGCTAAGCATTGTTAAAGTGATCAAAACGTCAAGCATTTGTGCTGAATCTAACCTTATTTCGATAATATAATACATATTTTGGGTCATGTTTTATCTTGACATGGGGTATACAGCACAAGCATGCATGCTGTACATGTACATTTAAATTAAAACCGGCTTTCATCTACTGACATCTCCATTCTTAACGTCAGTAATAGCTTACTACGTGAGAATAAAGCCGTAAACTTTTCACCGAAAACCACGTGCAAAAACAATCAAGTTGTTGGTGATAATATCAACCATGTTTTCCTCAAATTCTATAGCGACACCTGATTCGGTTTTCGCCTTACCAACCACGTATTAAACACCTTGGTATAATTTCATTTCCATTATTCTGGAGAAAAACCATTATGCCTGACACTGTACACTCCAGCTTTTTGTCATTAAAGCAAACGATATCAGTCAAACGTTCTTAGTTTAACAAACAACAGGTGCAACACCAACCATGAGAACCGATACAATATGCTAGCTTTTCTAGAATTAATTTCTCTGCGTGTATTGTTTTTTTTCTGCTTTCAAAATCGTGCCTTTAACGTAAAAGCTTAATTTGCTATCTCTCTCATACATTTTTTAAAACCACCTGGGTAGTGGCATGTTTTCCTTCTTTGATCATTCTTTTAATATTTGCAGGTGGAGCTCAACAGGGGAGGAGGATTACCCTCCGCAGGGTGGATACTTTCAAGTTTCCATTCAAAAACGTGTCAAAATATTGTTTCAAGTTTTAAAGATCGCGTATACATCAGTTTGCTTCCGGCATCTGCTCATAATAATAACAATATAGTTATGGCATTAAAGTTTTTCAAAATCCAAAAACCAGCAAGTGAAAGTAAATAGTTTCCAAAAAAAATATTAATAATACGTCTGACTTATGTTTACAGGGCCAATGAACTATTGTTATGGGCTTAAGGAGGTATATTTCCTCCAGATCACCCAGAACATGGATTTGTAAACAAAAAGTATGCTTATAGGGTATTGTGGTAGAAACTATCTAAATCTTTATGCCAATGGATTATCATAAACGTACACTGTGCACATTCCAATACATTTCTCTGAATTATGCAGATGTATGGTTTGCAAAAAAATGGAACTCGAAAAATGCATTTTCAAACCTGCTAAAATTTCTAAATACAACATCATTTTGCTGAGCAACAACCCCATTTTATGAAGGTATACTTAGCGAAAAAAATGACATTACCGCCTATGAAAAGTTTCTGTGGCTACTAATTATGTTATCAGCGTTATGCAAATTAATTGTAATCCGGATTATACAAATTAATTGTAATCAGCATTATGCAACTTTGTGATGTCATGGCGAATTCTTTACATTCATAACCTTACGAGCGTGACAGAATATAATTAAACTATTTTAGTTTGGTTAATTGTGAGGTCAACATCATCCAATTTCTTTTATGAGAACAATCTAATTACATGTAGCTATTATAGCATGAATGGAATTTCGATTACTACATTTCTCACCTGGAAATAATCTCGAACAATCTATATGGATGCATGTAAGTGACATTTCTAAATTTCTAGAAACTATTATTAAACAGCAAATAGTTAATTCACAGTATCCGTACCACCCGCATTACAAGGCTTTGAGCCCTCCAGATACTAATTACGATCCTCAGCTTTAATAATTTGGAGAATAATTTTCGTCCTTACACTGACATTGCCACCCATGTCAGCTTTTTAAGTCATACATGTACATGTATATGAATGGTGCCATCTGCATTGAAATAATCAGATATGTATGTATGAATAAGGGAAACATTAAATTGTTAAAGTTATCGCAACGGATATAATAACACCAACAGGAATAGTTGTATTTCGGTATCATAATAGAATGTTTTGTTCATGTAAATAATCCAAGAACATGCGAATTGCACGTTCTGTGATTTTATTTCAGATTTATCAAGCATGTGCCAAATATCTATGGACATACCTTGTATATACACCCATACGTATTTCATGGTCTTGTATTAAATGTAAGTGACCATTTATGGGAGTGAATTTGCATAAATGGCCCACTTGTGGCCAATTTCTGATCGGACCATATGTGGAATAGGTGATCTGAATCCATATACGGCACCATATTTACTTCCTCCACCAGGGTTGCTCTTCCTCTCCTAATTGCTTTCCGTAAGGAACAGGACCAAAATAGGTTAAGTGCCCCAAAAGTAGTTGATGTGGTAGTTTTTCTCAAAATGAAAGATCGTGTTTGCTCCATTTCTCCCATGCGTAATAAAATTCTGCAGCTGATATGTTTGCTCACTTTTTACTGCTTGATTCTTTCAGATGTGGAAAGGCAGTTTCCACTTTCCAGTGTGCCAATTTCGCTTTGACGTCATACACCGGAGGTGCAAACGGACGCGCATGAACCCAGTTGATCGCGTGGAGTTGAGGAATCTTGTGTTTGGCCAATGTAAAGAGTTTGCGTCGCCCCCACGGGTGCGCGTCCGCAACCATGACTTCATTGATCGTCCCTCATTGGCCTTGCGTTCATTCTTGGTACGAATCCCAGGAGTGAATGGAACCCAAACTCCATCAACGAAGACGGATCCCATCGATCCTGGGGTGGGCGTTGAAGACGTCACAAAAGAGGTTAGGTGAAAGTTCAACTGTTTTTCCCCGGTTTATGTAGAACTTGTTGTGAAATAGGTGTTATAGGGCGAAATTTCCATTGCATATACTATACCCACCGTACGTAGCCCAGGGCTGAAGTAGAAACAGTTGGCATGGTGATTCGAGAATAAGGAAATGTCATTCAAGATAAAAATTGCAGAGAAATACAACATCAAAAATAACTAAGTATTTGAAAGCAATAGGCTTACTGTTGAGTTTCAAGGTGGAATAATTAACCTAACCTAACCAAACCAAACCAAACACGGCCATATGTGGACATATGACATAATCCATACATGGTTATGCCAGAAAGTGGCCACAATATATATATATATATGGCAATATATGTCCATTCATATGGACATTCTTAACAACAAGAAACACCCCAATGCAAAACGTTCAATGAAAAAATATGCAAGTAAAGTTTATTTGATTGTGACTTGATTGCATATATTAACGAACATAATGAATATAACAATTATTATATAATATCTAATGTTTTCCATGTATGGCCAAATATGCAGGAAATGGTTGAATCTAAATTTCCCATGCAGGACGTCAATATATGGAATTATATATGGCTAATACGTGGTCAGTCTAACTGGTCAGTCTGGTTTATCTAGTACAGCACAATGTTTCTGGATTTTAAAAATCGAACAACTATCAAAATAATGCATTTAGATTATAAATACCCTGCAATAGTACACACGCCATACAAAACTTACTTTGCCAAATGGCCATTAAATTTGAAAACCATAGCTGCAGAAATATTGGCTGACACTGGAAATGTTTCACAGGCGAAACTGTCATGGTTAACTTGCTTTTCTCACGTTTCGTACAACTTGATTTGAAACCTTCTAGTAAAAGTGTTTCAAATTAGCATAGCAATCAGGATTTTTTTTGCAACCAAATACAGTACATAGCATGGGATTTCTGGCCTTGTTGGTCATACAGTTACAACCTGCATCTGTTTCACGAAAATGTTGCCTTTAACTGTGTGAAACGTTGCGTAAATTACCTCGAGAACTTCAATGCAAATAAACCTTGAGCCACGAGCGGATAGAATCCGACGCTTTGTAATATAGCAGCCCTCATTACCACATTTCTTTTAATCTGGTTTTAATACTGTTGTGGTGTTCGCCATTGTCTGAAGTTGTCGCCCTTGTCAATAATCCTATTTGGAAGATGGCTAATGCACACACAGGTTCGACCTGCCTGTTATTAAACAGCTAGTTGAGCTATAAAAAGGTTAATGTTCTGTTTCAAAAAAACATTAATTTTAGATGTTCCAGACCACTTGGCTCCTTGACGATAATCCTTTCTGAGCATCCAAGATTTTTCGAGCAGAAAATAGACCTCACTTTATAAAGTGCTTAATCAACACCTTGAAAATACTTCTTATATGGAAAACCACAGAAACCAAGGGAATAGACTTTACTTTTTGGCATGTGTTAGAAGAAAAGTTATAAAACACTAGAAATATCTATTGAAGTATAACCCGAACTGTTATCAGTTGTTATTTACAGCTGAGTCTGGAAAAAAGCCTATTAGTAAGGAAATCACTATGAAATGGATGTTGTAAAACTACAAGTAACTTGTAACCCGTCTGGTGCAATCGATTTTTTGTCACTCTGTGTGTGTGCTTTTTTAGAATTAATAATGAGTTTATTTTTAATGTTAAATATACTCAATAACATATTGATCATCCAAGGTTGTGAACAGTAATGATTGCTAATCCCAGCCTTAAACCCGTTAGCTTTCTCAGTTTTAGACTTTGGTACCTCCTGTTGGGTTAGTAAAGAGGTGATGAAATGGTTAACCAAAAGGACTTGGTCAAGGAGATTTCCATGACTGCCCATGAAGGGAAAGTACAAGGTCGATCATGCAATGTGAGAATATTCTCTTTAAATCAAGGTCTGAATGAAATCATGAATACATACACAGATGTGCAAAAAATATCTCCAATTATTGCACGACTGTCTTATTTATGGCTACACTGACACTCGAGGTCATACCAATCCAAGCAAATGCTAAAAAAGAGCTTTTCTGTGTTATTCCCAAAAATTACTAAACTTCTCTGCTATCTCCCTAAGAGTACCACGTCTCTTTTAAATTAAACAAATGTGTTGACAAAATTGGCCACGTCACACATCCTGTTCACACAACATTTTGAAGCCATGAAAACGATGGTCCAAATGCGAGCAGTCACGACATTTTTAATGAGAAGACCCTGAATAAAACGTTTCGACTGCTTCCAATCATAGTATTTTTTCTTCTATTTCTACTTCTGAATGTTTTGCAGAAAGTTTACACTGCAAAAAAGCTAACTTACCTATTCTTAACGTATCTTGAAGTCTTTTCATTTTCAGCTTCCTAACCAATCTGTTAGTAAAACATTTAAGATCTAAAGTGCATTGTACTGTGTACCCCCTATAATGCTATAAATATTATGTCATTACTTAATATTCCCATACAGTTGTGACGCCCAAAAGATTGATAGATTAAATATTTGCATAAACCTTTACTTCAACGCTCAGCTGCAATTTCTTCGGACTATTTCTTCTTCAATTTTAACAACTAAAGGCCATGCTTTGAATGTTAAACGTAGACTTTTGGCAATGTTTGTAAATGCTTTGTTCCGGAGGTGCGTGATGTTTTTTCTAGTTCCCTAGTAAGATCCTGTAAGGGTCGAGTCAAAAAAGTGGGACCACCTACATGTGCCTCTTGAGAACAAAGCAATGCAATGAATAATATTTACTACTGCTGAGCTGTTTATATAATGACAATCTAAAGAATTGTGAAGTATTACAACAATAATACTGCATTTTCTGAATCATGCTTCTTTATCACATAATTTCCAAACATTTGGGGTTACCCTGGTGGAAAGTTTTAATTAGGGCCATTGATGGGGTTTATATATGCCATAACTGACCTTGTATGATACGGCCATATTACATTACGAGACCATGGTCATTTACTGACATCACAATATATGGCAACGTTAGATAAAGCCTTGTATGATAGTAAACATGGCCACATATAGAAAATGTGTCAGCTAATTATTAGATAAAACCACGCATGGCTGAATACTTGGCCATATCAGAGGAAATATTACATAGGTCTACTAAAATTGTATTCACAATGTGAATTTAAAGTTGAAAACATTGAAGTCAGCATTACAAGACTGACCTTAATTTGCTTTCATTATTATTATTATTATTCAGTATTTGGGCTTGACATTGCCTGGGGTATTGTTTTTTAAAGTCAAATGTATACCTTTGAATCGAACCTGATGTGATGTTTTTAACTTATACGCTTAAAATGGCATTCAAAAATAGCCCCGAATTACGAAGCTTAATGAAAATGTGATATAAAATGTATTTTTATTGGTATTATATTCAATTTTCTACTGCTCACGTGCCTTATGCAATGTAGCAAATGTAATACATGTCAATCTAAATAAAATTTCAATTTAATACAAGTTACCGTATTATACTGTATACGCTCATCCCGGTATGGACATATAGAGACATGTATGACCATGTCAGCAAATATGCTGACATTATGGCCACATCCAAGAATATAAAAACATATATGGTCATATAGGTCCATTTGTGGCCAATTTTGGATCTAACCACATACGGCCCATATTAATTTACTTTATCCCCTTGGGTACCCAGTGTTCGAACAGGTAAAACACACCATCACAGAAGGCCTCTGTCTGTACTTACTGTATTAATTCAAACTGAATTAGATGGGCCTAAATGAAATCCGAGCAAAAAAAATCAGGGAAATGAAATAAAAATACGTAGTTAATGATTCATGCGCCTACGTGCCAGATCGCCATGCCATCTACCATGTAAACGTATACAAACCACGTACTTTTTACGGGATAAAAAGTCAAATGGCAAGCATAGTGACCTATTAAATGCTCAAACGCCCAACATTTGATGTCGTTGTCGTCTTTTGATAAACCGGCTGAACTGGGCGATAACAAGGGACAGCAATTCGTGAAATTATCGTGAATCGTTTCGACTAGCTAATTTTACAGCCCTACTGCTATAACGAGTTCAACTGGTTACCATATCCAGGCGTGACACTGGTGCAACATATGCCTGGCTGTGTCCTAAAAGCATTTCTAAAACTGAACCTCGATTTATTGTGCATATTTAAATGCCTCTGAAATGAAGCTGAGTCGTGCTGAAGACCTACTGGCACGAATTCATGCCGAAGCCGAACCACTTATCAGTTTGCTACATTCGCAAAAACGGCAGTAATTTATTTTTCCATCTGGCGTAATTGCAAATTGCATTCGTTAAAGCGAATGGCCGCAATGAAGAGATCCCTGGAAAACGCACCGGGACGTCCTTATCGTGCAATTGCACGTTGCAAACAACATTGATTTTTAACGAACATTTGCTCTTGGCCAAGTTCGTTATTGGCACCAACCGCAACCGCACTGTTCTAAACAACCTGAGCAGCAAATCCGGCAATCAAACGCCAAAAATAGACACGCGTTGTGTGGATTTCTGGAATGATTTCTTGTGGTGTATGGCACTTACGGCCTGCAAAATGCTTGAAAGTGTCTGCATTCTGTAGGCTACTGATTATGCGCTTTTTGTACTTGGGAAATGGAAGGGTTGTAATCATTTAATTAATCCGAGACGTTTGCATTCTTAACAGCTTCACTAGAAAGACAGTTGAGTCGGTCTTTCCATTTCGTTTAACATGTTTTGTTTTTCTTCTTGCATCCTTCAATTCCTCAATTCTGAAAATAAGTGGATGTGTTTTTGGAACGGAGGTGAAAAAATACACGTAGCCTAGGTTATACAACAGGCTCTTAAGAAGTACTTGATATAGACTGCGTGTATTTTTTCACCTCCATTCCAAAAATACCATCCACCTATTACTGTTTCGTTTTGATAAATGTTGACTTGTGCAAAGATACGTTGAGGCGCACCAGTTGCACATTTTTGCTTCAAATAATTCTTTTAATTGCTAAATTTATTTTCCACAATGTAGAATTGGTCGTCCACTAGAGTCACAGTTATTTGTTATAATTTTAAAATGCCCCGTTTATTTGTAAAAAAAATACTAAACTGAAAAACCCATTTCCAGAGATCGCAAAACGATTTTCATCAAATTTATTTCATTTGAATTCAAATTATAAAAAAATATCTCAGAACCCAGTGGAAGACGAATTCTACATTCTAAAAACATTATCAATTATAACAAGTATTTGAAGCAAAAACATGTGTAATTTTGTTGCATGGTGGGCATCTTTTTGGCTAAGCCTTAAAGAAAAAAAACACTTGACCAATATTGGTATAGTGTGGGGCAAGGACATCCTCAGTGTCTGTCTGTAAAATAAACCCATTGTGTACACATGAAGTCTGACCCTGTATTTATTAATGAGTTATCAGGTAAACCCGAATGCAAAACCAAACAAAAAACAATGAATCAGCTTTCAGTGAGCGAGTGTGAAACCAGTGTGATCAGACATTGCCAAATACGGACATGCTGTCTTTAACATTGGCCCTGGTGCAAAAACCTTATATTTGAATAACTAGGTTAGCCTTTCTTACCTTGGGATCGCTGAGATCGACATCGGTTTCAAAGTGGACCCACGATGTCGTGCATCCTTCTTTCTCGGCCAGCGAATCGGTATCACTCTGTCCTGTCTGCTGCTGAGCGAAGCAGTTTTCCCCAGAATTGTTGTCTTCCTCCTCGCTTCCTTCCTCGACATTTGAGAACATGTGATTGAGCTCTTGCAGAGTCTCATGCATGGTGATCGAATTTTCAACCACTGACACTGGTTCGGCAGCTGGTGAGAGGACAATGTCTCCATTCTCGTCCAAATCCTCTTCCTCGTTAGTCAGATTCGGTCCAGAATGTGACGGATAGGTCTCGGGGGTGTTACCGCCAACCGGCTTGTCCTCTTCCACTAAGCCAGCGGCATCATATTCAAGATTTTTACAGTCCCCTTCCATATCTGTTCTGATTACCTGTAGGCTTCCATCTTCCTTGTCATCGTGCACCATTTCCTTCTGCTCTGCATGTGCAGAATCCATGGCCATCAGGCTCTTACAGGAAACGTCTAGGCTGCGGCAGGACTCCACCTTGCAGAGCCTGTAAAAGTCCCTCTTGAAGTGAGTCTCCACAGGCGAGGACTCTCCATCCTCCAAGGCATTCGCAGTTTGAGCATTTGAGCTTTCGAGGTTGGCGCTCGAAGCGGAAGTCTCGCTTCTGGCACTGCTCCTGGTCCGGTGCATCAGGTCAGCATTCAGGCTGCACTGGGAGAAGTCTTTAGATTCCATGCGGGAGATGCCCTCAGAGGCACACTGCATGGAGCTCCCCCAGCTTTCCATGGATTCGCTGCTCTGCAGGGGTAGACTGTGGAGATGATAGCCGGTCCTTCCTGCATGGCCTGGGCGGCACCGGCCCTTGCAGTAGTCCCCGGTGCTGGGCCAGCTGTTGCAGGCCCCATCCTTGCGCCTCATCTTTCTTTCTGGATCGTCCCTGTTGGCCTTGCTACTACCGTTCTCTTCCTGGGTCCCTTTGGTCACGCTGGAGTTGACCGGTAGGGAGAAGTAGGAGTCCCCATCATCGTCAACCTCTTGGATGCTCGGCAGGGAGTCAGATGGCGGATGCCGAAGGCTGCAAGGAGGTCCGAATCGCCCCTGGGTGGTGCTCTGCAGTTCCCAGGCCAGATCTTCCCTTGGCTGTACGAAGCAGATGTCCTCCGACGACAGGTTTAGACTCCAGTTGCAGATTTCTTCGTCGTTGTAGTTCGCATGACCCTAAGGGAAAAAGATATCTTAATTGTAGCCCTTTACTAGTGCTAGTTGAGAAATTATTTTCAGCATGCCAGATTTTAGACTTCTCCAAAAAGCATTAGAAAAGCTCTGCTACACAGTGACAACGTGCGACACGTGTTTAAAGTAGATGTTGTAAACATACTCAAATGTCATCTTGGACAAGTGCTGTTTTGGATAGCTTCTCTGAGCTGAATGTATGCAGAAGGATATCTTTGTGGGTCAAAAAGATGCAAGATCTCTTACCAATATATCAATATCTCATCATTCTCTCCAATATAGCCATTATCAATATATTCTGCATGCGGTGGGATAATCTTTGCTGGTCAGAAACATACACGATCCTGTTTACTTATTTGCTCCATTCTATTTGTTGCAATAAAGACGCTGCCAACGTTACTGAATTCTTGCCAATAGACTATCCCTAGAGTTGACATTATAATCTGACAATGACCTCATGTGTTTTCCCTAAGAGCATCGATTTACTGAAAGTCAGCTGGTAATAGCATTTTAAGTTGCATGCACTTTCCCATGGCAATAAGCTACTGCCTACTGGCAAGAAAACAAATGTTTTTTTTTCCAATTTGTATAGAAATCAATTTTTGTCATCTGCACACACCGATGCATATACATCTAAATTGGTATATAAAATGTATACAGTACTTCCCAACGTCCTTCAATCATAGGTTGCAAATATATTTACTGTTTGTCCCTTAGCTAAGAGTAATCTCCAAAACGACACCCCGTTGATGACGCTCATGTGGTTTCATTATAAATTGTCCAGTTATCAAAGACTAATTATAATTTGAAAACGCACGGTGGGTTGGAATTACGTGCTTGAATGTTCTGCGAAAATGTTTCCCCTTTATTATTCAACCGCATACAAATATTTAGTCCCCTCCCCCCTTCAGGCTAGCCAAAGATTCCTCTGCACCGCACACTAACGCCTACACTACATGCATAAGTAAATACATTCGCACAATGTACGTTGTAGCAGGAAAATTGTATTAGTGCCGGCTGTAGCTTCCTTTCTAAACCTTGGTCATATATTTCTAAATTCATAAATATTAATGAACCCCTCGGGACTCGGGCTTAATGCGAGAGCTTTACTCTGCCCAATACGAGCGACATGAGAAAACCTCATTCGGGAGCACTAATATTTTGGATATTAATGTAATTAAACGTGAACTGCATGCTATAAAAATAGCTCGCCTTTTGAACATGACCACCTAACCCCTTTATGTATTGTTTTCGTGTTCAACTCCGTTAATGTTTTGAAACGAATACAAAACGTACATGTATGTTGGGCTGAAATTGGAACGCTTCGGAGAAGCCCCCTATCTAAACACTTGCTCATTAAGGGAAACTGAACGTGTGGTAAACATGTGGATGGTCAATTTCATAAATTCATTCTGGTGGGCTTTCTTTGTTTACTTAAATAAGAGTAGCCATAGGAGAATTTTTGAATAAGCTTATAGGGAATTAATGAATCATGTTAAGATAATTGTTTGTTTTCATGGCGGAAGGCTAAAATTTGGTTTTGTTATAACATGTGTTCACTTAATTCGTATCATGACAATACCCCGTTTACCTCGTATCATCGCTTTGAAGCTAAATTGAGTTATTATACCATCCTACTGCTTGTTTGAAATATAACAACATTAACACCTGAGCCAGTAGGAATCATCTTTTCATGTTTTCAAAATTCAACCACATATGATAAGCATTAAAAAGGTTAATTCTTGTGTTTGTCTTCATTCAGGCACATATTAATTTATCTAAACGTATTTATCAAAGTGCTAGCTGCATTCGTAAACATTAAGTATTGCGTTTTTTGCTTCCCTGAAAATACGCATTTTCTTAATACGTGGTACTGCCACCAGGCCTTCAATATAAGATGATATCAATGCAGTTCACTAACCAAAGACAGTTCAATTTGATTTTCTACATGCCATGCACTGTTATCAAATACTAATTCATTTTTTAGTATTGCGGAAACCACCAAAAATGAGCAAGAATTCAACAATAAGTAATTCAAATTGTGAGTTTAGTAGAGACATTGCGATCCCATTGACATTGTCCTATCCCGAATTTCCGCACCATGTTTACATTGTCAAAATCACATAAATACCGCGTGTCAAATTCGCCCGAATTTTCGTTAACACAAATTGCCACCAGAAACCAGAAAATCGATACGCGACGATACCAATGCAGCTCAATAACCGAAGACGGCTCAATTTGATGTTCTGCATTTGCTGCACTTCTATCAAATACCAATCGATGTTTTATCGATTATAATTAGCAAAAAAAATATATATAAAACGTCCCGACCCAGTTCAGCACCACGTCAAATGCCACCAAAAATAGTCTCAGAACGATCGATTTTTCGAGCAATTCCATGTGCAAAAACGCCTCTCCGCGTTCCAGTAAGCGTTTGCAAAACACAAACAGTTTCACCCGAACGTGGAATTCAGCTTCAGCATTTGCATGCGTGCTGGCAGCCCAGCACCGATACAGTTGCAGCCGCCTACAGGCCTGTTTCCACGGGTCGGGGGTCTTTGACGACAGGCACCAGCCCACGCGCTTCTGGAGCAGATGCAAGTACATGTACGTAAAGCCCATTTACCTGACCAGTCGAATCCTCGAATTCCCTGTTGGCGTCGATGTTGTCCACCGTGAACCAGGCCTCGTCGTTGCTCATCTCCTCGTCGCTGCTCAGCGCACCGAAGGAACCCTGGAAAACGCAAAACAGATTTGTTTGATCACGCCAGCCAAGGCCGCCGCCACCGAGCGTGATGCCGTTTCACATCTTAAAACCCGGGCGAATTAATAGCAGCGCCAGTTTGTAATCACCCTGGAGAGCGTTTCACTCTCGCGATTCTGCCCGCTCGCACGACGGTGGGTCACCTGAGGCGGTCCGCGAGATTGGTACCCTTTTGACAACTAATTAAAAAAGGACACATGCGCAATTAGCTGAATGGCATAATTTCGCATTATGGTTATTAGGCTGAGCGGATGCGGAGTTATCGACAAGGGCAATCAGCCGACAGAGATAAGGACAGAATCTTCAGTCGTTTCTGTCCTCACGAATTATAACAGTGCTCGTGACAGAGCCCTTCCAGGGGCCTGCTGGATTTCGATAACGAGCTTGTCACATTTGAAACGAAATCGTTAAAATAACAAATTTCTTAGACCTTTCGCAATTATTATTTTTTTGTTTTTTGTTTTCCACAGAATGCTTTGTGGCTTGGTGAAGCAGAGTTGAATTAATGGTCTGGATGCTTGGCTTAAATCCTCGCATACATCAAGACGCTATCGCGCCGAATTAATTAGCTACCTACTGAGGCAGAACTCGTGTTTTGCCAGCAAAACTTCCCATTTTGCGTTCAATTAAAACCGGGCTGCCCAAAAAGGCAATTAAGTAATCACGCGAGCTCATTCGGATTTCGGGAAAATTGGGCCCCGGGGAATAGAGGTTCTAAGAGGGTTTTGAAATACACGTAAGTGGCCTTTGGGTCGGTTGAACCATTGTAGGCTAAATGCAAGGTTAGATAACCTGGGGTTACCAACTTACCTATCACCACAAGTTAACCTAATGGTTAATAGGTTTTTGCTGTATCCTTTTACTGTGGGAATTTTTAACACAAGGTTGAGTAACCAGAGATAGCCTGCTGCAGGACTTTTAGGAAAATTGATTTAAATTACAACACTTAAGTTAACCCAGCCTATCAACTGGGTTAACAATAACCCATGGTTATGTACTAGCCTGCTGCGGTACAATGCTTTTTCCTTGGTTAACCAGGGGCTTGTTTTGGGTTTGGCTTGAGTTTTGTTGGTGCCACCGGCTCTTTGTGTATACCAGAGTATGCAAAGAAATGGGGGAATGCTATAATTGAGATTCTTTAAAACTGATAATGCCTGACTGCAGGATTCGTGCTGATATTTACAAAATTATTTCCCTGACTTTCCTTGACCAATCCCAGTAAATTTCCCTTCCATTTTGAAAATAAATGCTGGCACAAATATCAAAGGGAATATTAATCAATAACAAACCATGAGTTTTTCAGCTCTAGTAATTTCTGGGCAATTGCATTTGTCTCAGTAAAATAAATACTAATACAATTCCCTGGTACTTAAGTGCACTGTGCATATTTAAAATAAATTTCCCTGACTATCCCCCGATCATTTTTCTCTTCCCTGACTTCCCTTGTGCGCACAAATTCTGGAACATTAATTTCTTCAATACAAACATAGAATTAAACCAAGACTGGCATATATTTAATCAAACACTAAACACTGGAGTTGTACATGGAGTCATAAACGCTGTTTATTTTGGGAATTTTTGGGGATTTTTCCAAATTAGGGTAGCTGAAAATCACCTACAAAATATAAACGTCACCTACATGCTCGAAGATAGCAGTTTTTAGTAAATTTTCCAATCGATGCCTAGTTCTACTTTCTTATTTGGACTGATGTTTAGCTTGCATTGCAAACGCCTTGGAATTGACAAATTAGCAGCATCGAGATTAAGACAGAAACATCTATGTGACAGAATGATAAGCTCTTTGGATACTTGCCTACATTTTCTCGAAATTTGGCCAATCAAGTTTAGGAGGGTTCGGATTTTGCTTATGCCGCATTTGTAAGCTATTCAAATCAATTTGGCTTAATGGCAGGTTTTATGCAGATATGTAGTGTTTGCCAGCAGTTGCAGCTACCACATGACTCCACTTATCGGATAGATCATGGCTCTTGTTCTTCTAATGGGAATAATTTGAAATCTGATTTGCTGATAATACGGTTATAATGGATGGCCTTATCAGCTTTATGCCAAATAGGCTCCAAGCCCAGCTATTAGGTTAATGGGAGAGGGCAAAAAACATCAGTATAAGATGTTGCTTTTTTTGAATCAATATTTTTCGTGAATTTTCTAGGATCTTTTGCCAATTACTGTACTATGTATGCAATGTGCACTGGAAACAACGAATACTAAGCCTGCACAACTCCACTCCCAAGCTGTGCAGTGGATGGAATATTCCGTAAGGGTATTGAAGCATTATTTCATTTTTTTCAATATTTGGAGGATGCAACTGTTTAGACGTTAGTGCATAATCGATTATATGCATTATTTAGTGCCATGCTATTCGTAAATTTAGCCTTAATATGTTTGGAAAACGCCAGTGTTTTGTTCATTTCCCCCCCCCCCCCCTCACATCTATTCCCGTGATGCACAAATAACGAATCCTGAACTATATACATGTACATGTATGTGCAGAGTATTTTTGGTCTGAATCAATTCGAGCATATGAACATTTCAGGGAAGATCTGTAACACTTGAGTAGCAATTCCTTGTAATAAATACTTGCTATCATAGTTTTGATACAGGAAAACTGTCTGTCATACTAAATGTTATTCAAAAATTAAATTAAAAAAAAGAAATGACCAAATGAAAAAATATTTCAAATATTAACAGATGGTGTTTTCTAGGTTTATGGGGAAACAATCCTGACGTTATCAAAAATTTCTCGGAGAAAATGAAAGCAAAATTTAGTGATTACTGTATTTTTATTACATCATTTCCTTTCAAAAGCGCCTCAAATCAGCGCATCTTGGAAGTTTTAAAACCAGGGTTCCCGCAGACCTGGAAAACCTGGAATTGTCAGGGAAACGTCAGGGAATAGTGAATTGTGAAAATTGCAGGGGAATTTAATATAAGCTAAAACAAAAGTCATGAAATTAAATACAGGTCTTGGAACAGTCATAATATTGACACTTTGTACCGATTTGCATGTCATAATTGTGCACCAGTGATCAGGAAAATGTGTTAAAAAAAACTGAAAAGTCAGAGCTAGAGAGGAAGTTGGAAATCTTATTTCTGAGGAAACCCAGAACAATTAATCATTTAAGATTATGACAATTTTAAGCTGGCATTTCAGCGGATGAAAATCTCCCTGACTTTTGCATGGAAACTTGAGATTTCCATGACCTTCCAGGTCGTTTTTTTGTTCCCTGGCAATTCCAGGGTTACCAGGTCAATGGGAGCCCTGAATTATCATTCACAAGTGTCATTCTTGACAAACTGAGCTAATGCGTTTTCTCTGCGTTTCAAGGTCTGCCATTTCTTTTCAGTTGCGAAAATTAGGGTCTGCTAATTGGCAATCAGTTTCTCAGTAATTTTCTCGTTTCGCAGAGCATGAATACCTCTGTAGACCTTAATTTGAAAACAATGTTAATGCACATCCGAATGAAAAGGGTGTGGTTCACTATCAGATGCCAGATAGATGCTCGTCTTACACCGGTATACTCCATCTTGATATTGCGGGAGTGGGATATTAAACACTGTTAGATCTTTGGTGATTACCAAAAACAGGGCGCACGCTATACCCTTGGGATTTGTTCAGGATGAGCAGTGAAAATAATATAGAAATGAGAAAGATAAGATAGATAAATGCATTTGTGAGACATTAAAGCTTGAGCTCAGACTGGCATGTCAGTTCTCCTTTTCAGTTAAGGATTTTTTTTTAAAAAATATTTCAACCAAGGTTGTTCCCTGGACTAGGAAAAACGTTCATGTGGTCTGAACTCAGCTTCGTGATAAGACCCTTACGCCAACTACTGACCTCTGAAGAAAATTTGCTGGAGGTTGCTGCTTCGTGCAAAAAGCTCGCTTCTCCCGAGCCAGAGCATAATGAGTGCAAGGAATTGAGTGAGGTATGGGAAAAGCTTATGTGCCAACCCAATGCAGCCTTGGAAATGAGAGTAAAGCCACACATAAACAAAGGTGAAAAATAAACAAAATTTCGCAATCACTCTGCTACACATAATTTGAAATAATCGTTGAAAGCATGCAATCAAAAGCAAACAACAGACTATGCTTCCATTACTCCCTGTGAATTAAAAATCAACTGAAATCCTTCCTTGGTAGTGAAATATTTTCGCAGCAGTGCTTGCTACATTTTTGTAAAGCTATCAGAAATCGACATGCAAACCATGATAAACTCTAGGTTGTCCCGAAATAGAAATACAGCTGCAATGTTTAATTTTGTTGATACAAATTATGAAACTTTTAAATGGCAAAGTAAATTCACCACTGATTGCTACATTCAATTAAGATGATGTTGAAGTATTTCAATTTGACTATTATTGCTGAAAACTTTGTCAACATCTTATGTATTTTATTACAAAGTCTGGTTCAGAAATTAATTAATCTTACACGTATCATATACAAATTTTAAGTTTACGTTTAATATAAACTGAGCATATTTTACTTACATTACATAATCATAAACTAGTTTTTGATATAATTATTTTGTTTTAAAGTTTAGGTGTGGAATATTAACGAACAATGCATTTTGAGGATTTTGCATTTTCAAAATCAAATGTTCTTGCATTTTTGTGTAGATTGCCATTGCCATTATTATGTTTGCATAGTCCAATTTGTGTTTTGGAAGCATTTTCCAGTATGCGAGCAAATAAGAATGAATCTTTAAAAAAAATAAAAGTAGGAAATACAAGAATAAGCACTTCGCCTTTGTGCATAAATCATTTGAACAAAAGTATTAAGTTAAAGCATGCCTGTGATGAAAGCACGGAAGTGACTGGTTGATGAAACAGCTATGAAGACAGAACAAGAAATTATCTACTTACAGTTTCAAACGGTGAAATGGGTTGATTCTGTTGATCAT
Organism: Rossiulus vilnensis; assembly: GCA_034700785.1. Taxonomy (NCBI): domain Eukaryota; kingdom Metazoa; phylum Arthropoda; class Diplopoda; order Julida; family Julidae; genus Rossiulus; species Rossiulus vilnensis. The sequence goes on along the minus strand of JAQIXS010001973.1, from coordinate 7,394 downwards.
TATCCTCTGTTAGGCTCAAACACGCCTTACTTCTCTGAAGAGCCATGGAACTGCCATTTGCAGATCCGTTTTCTGACAATTCCAAAGCAGACAGATGCAACACTGGGCATTGTTTCTGATTTCGCCTGAATCTGTTATAATCCAGTGACTGGCCCTGCAGGGCCAAGCAGCAGCTGCTAGAATACAAGCAGCTATCTGATTTGCTACGGCGTTCGGCAAACGTTTGGGATTGCTTCCCTCTGCAAGCTTTTGATTTCGTTTGAGAATTCCTGAGTGGGGTATCTTTTGAAGTGTGTTCACCTGGTATAGGCAAAAATAGAATATCGACATCGGTTGCACTGATATGTTGGGTACCACCAGGTGGTGCTGGGTTGGCTAATGGAATGGTATCGTTGCAGCGGTACAGTTTCTCCACCACGGTTATTTCTGAAGCATGGCTGGTTTGATTGCGCGGCACCGTGCTCTTGGTCTTCTCCAATTTGCTGCTCTCTTGCTCGAATATTCCCTTGATGGATTCGACATGGCCTGTTTTGACGTTCAGGAGAGACTGGCTGCCGAAGATCTTGGATGCATCCAAACCATTAGCACTTTGGAAAGACACTAGAGGAGCATTCTTGACTCGAGATTCGAACTTCCCTGGTTTTCCTTTTGGCTTTGATTCGTCATTGGTGTCGGAAGACCAGGATTTTAATCTCCCTGAATTTGATGGCATTAGTTCGAGGGCTTTGCACCCATTACCTGAAGGACTAGATTTGCTTGTTGCACTGATTTTGTCGAGTGCCAAGCTCCTGATGACCGTGTTGTAAGACTTCTTCGGACTCTCCTCCGTCATCCGTTCTGCATCCGTAGGGTTCGAGGTTACAGCAGTTATATCCGTAGCTTCAAATCTAAAAAACTCCGGTGAGGTATTTATGGAAGCTCTTCTGCTTTGATCACCACCTTCGCCATCGCACTGGACATCGCTGGACATGGTAGAATAGCCCTCATCCTTGCTGCCGGACAAGATGGAGGTGGCTGATGTTTTGGACGTGGTCTCATCGTGGTCATCGTTCACCGAAGTGGACATCACCGCATCCTTAGGCGAGCTTTCCACGCTTTCGACACCGCTTTCATCCCCCAAGCTATTGGTGCGCAGCTTTTGGATGGACATCAAGCAGGACATGCTTTCGTGGATTTTATCCTCAGAGGTGTTGGACTCTGTGTGCTCCTGTTGTTTCGTCTGCCTCTTCAAATCGATGAATCCAGATGGAACATGTCTAACACGAGCCTCACTGAACGGGGGATTGACAATCATGCTGCTACAAGCTTGCGCAACGACCGCATTGTTCGGCTTCACAACGGCACCGAAATCATCCGCTGATCTGGCCAGCATAACATTTGCACCACGGAGGCTTGTCGTTTTGCTCGTACACAAATCACAGAATGGTTGCCTGTTTTCAGCACAGGTGGTTAGGTCGCGATAACTGTTGGGTAACGTGTGGCGATGGTGAGGGCTAGAATAGCGGGGCTTCCCGTTTGCAGCCAAACTGGACCGATCCCCATTAAATTGAAAGGATGGGCCAATCGGCAGTTTGTCCCTCAAGCTGAAACTGTCTCTTTCTGGCAAGCCTTTGTGTTTTCCCTGACTAGATAGAGAGACATGGTGCGATCCGGACGCAACAGGATTTGGTATTATTACGCCGAAGTTCTTGAAGACGCCCCCATCGTCCGAAGGGGTGGTCATGCTGTCCAGTCCCATTTCGAAATCGACATCGGAGCATTTTGGATCGAAGCTTACAGCTTTATTCGGCCTCATGTTTCCGTACTGCTGCCAATTGTGCAGTTCGGCAGATTTTCGCCCGTTAAGCCTTAACAGGTCGGTCATTCCCATCACGAGACCGTGCGGATTGACGTGGCGCCTCTCTCTCAAGATGGAAGGGGGTGGACCCCTCTCTTTCTGCTTTAGCTGCGCCAAGCGACCATCACTGAGTGAGCCACATGAGCAGTTGCTGCAGCAGTCTGCCCTGGAGCATTCGTCGTCCTTGCACGACAAGCAGGAGCCTTTCCAGCTGCTGGAATCTTGGATCTGTCCATACTCTGACCTGGAGAGAGCGTTTTCGCACATGGAATCTTTGCCTGACTGCCGGTGGATGTTTGAGACCTTGCCGTGTAGGCCTGGGGTGGGGGAAGATGAAGACGATGTCGATGATGAGGATGAGGACGACGAGGATGAAGACGAGGAGCTAATCCTCGGGGATTGGTCCGCCTCAAACATCCAGTGCTGTTTATGGTGGTGGTCTAATTTGTGAATCTGGCAGGAAAAAAATAATGTTAAAAATTATGCTTGCAATGTTGAGACATCACACAAACTTTAAAAGGGTGGTGGGAAGAACGTACAGAGATCGGAAAATATGGAAAACCAGGAATTGTCAGTAAAATTAGAAAAACATGGAATAGTCACGGAATAGCGATTTACCGCATTTGTTCGTGTATAAGTCGCACTTGTCCCCAAAATTTTTTGAACTGAAGAACGGGTGCGGCTTATGCGTGCACTTTTTAAAAATATTGATCGATGTCATCGCCTTTCTATTTATTACAAAAGTAAGCAAAAAAGACATCCACCACAGAAGTAATGATAGTTTTTAATTATTTTACAGGCAATTTTAACTGGCTTCAAAAAACAAATTTTATGAATAATTTAATTTTTCTTAAAACTAAGGTCTAAGTTCCGGATGCGGCCTATATGTGCGCTCGGCTTATGTGCGAGCAAACACGGTATATTGAAATATGTAAATTTCAAATACCAATATTACTTTTGCTTTTACATCATTTGGCAGTCTAAAAGTTAAGTTAGCTTTCAATGCATTTGAACGTCGTAATTTGCATCATTCGTGAGGGTGTCAGGAAAATTTTTTCAAAGAACTGGAAATATCAGGGAAGTCGAACATTTTATTTTTGGGGAACCCTGACATAGTATTATTACCTGGCTGCATTTGCTGGGCAGTACAGCTGATGCTGAACAGTCTGTGTGAGCTCTGCTGTCAAAAGGACAAGCTTGTTGATTGGATGATCGGACACCATTGTGGCTGCAAATGGCACTTGAAGATGGAGTTGATGTAAATTGCTTCTCTACTTGATAGCACTTAGATAAAGAAAAAATGAAAATTAGCAACTTTTAAATGACGATGCAGGGATTTACAATATAGGTACTTTGCACATAGCCTGTTGAAACTGAAACTGCCTCCGATAATTTCTCAATCCAATCAGTGTATGCTTTTGCACACGTGTCTGTACATTACCAAAGCAAGGGCTGTGAGGCTAATGCCCAAAGAGGCATTACCATAACATGACATGTTAGGTAGGGGTTGATATGGAGCCCTTTATTGGTGGACCTTTTTAATAAATACACTTCTCAGCAAACAAACTAGCCCACTTATAGATATTTTTTAATGCATTTTGATCAGCTAGTAGCTATACAATTAAAAATCGGAACAGCTCGTTTTGTGATCAATTTATTGTTCAGTACACTGCTCCTAATTTGACGAAATATTCTCATGGATTTCTCAGGGGAAACACCAGAATTGACACTTTTTGGAACATGTTTGTCTTTATCCCGAGTGGCTGTCAAGGAGATTCTGCAGAGAATGTGATGTCCTGAGATAAGAGCTGCAATGTTTGATAATGTTTTGCATAATTTATTTGTAGCGCAATACATTTTATGCAATTAGTGTACATTTTATGGCATTGCAATTTGAGGCCATTCATCCAAAGCAATTCAATTTTGATAATTTAGGTGCCTTTGGAAAGTGCCTTAATTGTTCACAAAACGATTTGAAATTGGACAGCTACTTGCTGAACAAAATGCATCTTTGTTTTTAATACCTTTAAGGAGCGCCAGTTTCTTTGCTAAGTTTGCATGTGTATTTTCCAGCAGCTCTGGCTTTGGCAGCTTCAGAATTATTTATGAATTTAAACAATTCTAACATTCAATACGGAAATACAGTCATGGTTTAAGAAATTAATACCTTTGATGGTGAGGGCAAACTGCGAAAATTGCGGGAGACCTTCGTATCAGGCAGAACAAAAGCAGATCCAGGTGGCTAGAATGATAACAGCACAGTGCATGAGAAAAATGCCACTGGCATGGACATTCCAAGCAGTTGCCGTTAGACTCACGTGTAGTCTTGTATCTAGAGCTCGATGCAACTGCTGCTGAAATAGGATATGTAAGGTTTGGTTTTGCTGCTCCAAGTCGACCACTCTTTTCTTCAGCTTCTTGCACTCCTCTTGCAAGCTCTAGAAACAAATTCACGTACATTCATGGGAATGATGGAAATACATTTTTCTGAGCGTTTCAATATTTTACCAACCTTTTGAACCAGCAGAGCTTGCACTACTTGGTTGGCCACATCATCCATGCATTTCTCGTACTGCATTCTTTGCTGCTCGTTCTCCAGAGCGATGGACGTGTTCTCCTCCTCGAGGTACTTCAGCCTTTCCAGCAAAACTGTATTAATATTGAGCTCTCTTGACTCGGCCGACTGGTCCTGGCCAAATGACGTCACCTGAAAGGTACGGGGAACAAGCCTCAGCGCGTCTAATAACAGCCGTTTTGATTGCGCGCTCTACGCGTTCGCCAAGCCGAAACGGCGTACGTACCACACTTTCCAAATTTCTAATTTCGCTAACAAGCATATTGTTGACTTTCTCAAGACGCAGGATGTTCAGCTGGCAGTCCTTTAGCTTGTGCTGGAAATAAAACGTGCGGCCAAAAAGCATTGCAAACAACGGTTACACAACTCGGTCTTCTCTAATTAATTGTCTAATTAAGTGGTGGAAATGCTCGCCTCATAAACGCCGTGGACTGTTGACTTTTCCTGAGATATTTGCTCCAGCATCGACTGGCACTGCGCCATGTTGTGCATCACCAACTCCTTTCTGCGCATGGGGAGAAGAAAAAAGTGTTATCATAACCCCGGAAATCAATGATACTTGACCTTGCACAGTTTTCGGTAACGAAAGCCAAAGCGCAAGTGGAATCATTCAAAAGGCTCAATCCAATAAACGTGCTGATCAATTAGTGTCGCCACAGAAACTGGGAATCCTGGGAAAGTCAGGGGATATTTCAACTGAATGGGGAACCTGGAAAAGTCAGGGGAATTTTGAAAACCTTTCAAATCAATTTTAATCCAGGAGGAATTCCATACACTGTGCATAGCATTTCTGTTCAAATCCACAATTTCAGAATATCCCATTTCACAAACTTGGTCACACTTGTTAAGTTCAGTCTGAGGCTTTGCAAAAATCGACCCACATGTACCATATTTTGGTTCCATTAATTATTATTTCTAAAGGAATTTTGAAAAATAAATTAGGCCAAAATACCGGATTAGAAATCAGGATTTTAGATTATTTTCCCATATGGCACTCTTACTTTATATTCCTCAGTACATTTCCTAAACGAGTTATAAGGCAAAATGCAATGTTTGTGATTAATTTTGTGAACGTTTTCGCCTATGGCATTCCTTTAATTGGTGACACGTCTAAATAATGTACACTTTTAAAGTGAAAACGCTGAAACGCAATAAAATTGGGGGGGTACGAGTGACAAAAGTTCCATTTTTAGGTCAACTAAAGTTAATGATGTTGATTCCATCAGGTCAAATTTGAAATTGCTTTGATACAAGTCAGGCGAGACAGTTTTGAAAAAAATGGTAACAACACTGATCACATCACTGATATTCCTAGACAATATTTGACACGGAAATACATGTATATGTATATCCCAAAATCCATAATTTAACAAATTGCAAGGCATTTAACAAATTATGGATTTTGGGATATAGATATGATCGAAAATGATAAAAAAACAATTATTTTTCTAAAGGCAGGTTCAGGGGAAGAAGGAGGAGAATGTTACTCTGGGAAGCTTGGGAAAGTCAGGGGTTTTTATTTGATTAAAGCTGTGGGAACCCTGATCAAATGCGAGGATTCGAAGAGCTCCCAGAACCACATTAACATTGCCGTTAAAGTTGCTAACTAAGACAACTCTGATGGTAATTGTTCCCTTGATGAACATTTCAATTGGGGAGCATGTTCTGTGTAATGATTGTGCATATTGAATGTCCCGGAGATTGAATTACACGAAGCAATGAGTGCATTAAATGATGGCTTACTTCCTCATCTCGTCCTTCAGGCACACAATCTGTGCCTTAAACGTGTCCTTTTCTGCAGTGACTTCCTTCCACTTTTCTTCGGTGGCCTGGCGCATGCAGCGTTCGCGCTCAAGCTGGTGGTTGCTAACTTCCTGTAAAATGAAATGAAACGAATTTTAATAAATAAAATTCAATCGGCATTACACGCAATTAAGGTCCAAATTGTACAAAAGTGCTTCTCTAATTGGTTTACGGCCAACCCGAAAGGATACCCACCATGCAAGAAAAGTACACACATTTTAGCTTTAAATCCTTACTATGTGAGGCAATAATCAAAGAAATTTCAAGTTTTAATGGAAAAATTTCAGAGAAATATCTATCAACTGAAATGCCAATCTTAAATTGCCATAATCTTGTGTTTGATACTGCTCAAAAGAGAGTTTTATCTACATGCATATGTAGTCATACTTAAGGAATAATATGGAATTCTTTTAGATTCCAAGAAAGTCTATGTCTGAAGCTGTAAACTCATGAAACAACAAATGGAAATATAAGTAATTGGTAAATATTGTTTCCATTTTGTTATGGAAACGTTTGACAAAATCAAGGAAAAGTTTCTAAAAACCTGTAAGTCCCCGGGTAGCCTATTAGCAAAGTCAGGGAATTTGAAAATTTAATTTCTGTGGAAACTGTTATTATAATCATTGAACCAGAAGTATGCAATTTTTGCATGGTGGGCATCTTTTTGGGTTGAATTCAATTGGGCAGGATTTAGAAGCGAAATCCGTTGACGTTATATCGACACAAAATATTCTGTAATCGATGCGATAGTCACTGCATCATGCTTTAAGACTTGCGTCAGAGTCAAATTAAAATCAGTGACATGCTTCATTACTGGAGGCCTGTCTCTATCCAACGTTTAATTAAAAGGGATGGAGCCATAAGCACATTTATAATCAGCGAAAGCCTGTTAATCACTATAAAAGGGAAACACCCATCATTTCAAAAACAATGACTGCTTGTATTTATATCGTCCTAGTCGACACATACAATGGCGCGTTGGGTAGTGCGTTCATTTACTACCTGAGACATCGTTTTGGCACTGTAGAGCAGTGGTCCCCAACCCCCGGGCCGCGGATCGGTACCGGTCACAGTATATTCATTTTTTGGTGTAACTGTATTTTATTTTGAAGATATGTTTAAATACAAATTAAATTAAAATTATTAAATCAAAACAATCTAAAATATAAACAATTAACG